>JAQZBX010036068.1:0-24326 GCA_029593785.1 Cabassous unicinctus
TTTTTTTTTGGGGGGGGGGCGGTGATTGAACCCTAGACCTCATATGTGGGAAGCCGATGCTCAAACACTGAGCCACATGGGCTGGCTCCGTTTGTTTGCTTGTTGTTGTTGTTGTTTTTTGTTTCTAGGAGGCACCACCGGGGACCAAACCCAAGACCTCCCATGTGGGAAGCAGGCACTCAACCACTCGAGCCACATCTGCTCCCTAACAACTTCCTTTTAAGAATGAAGGGAAGGGGAGCAGATGTGGCTCAGTCCTTTGGGCACTCGCCTCTCATGTGGGAGGTCCCAGGTTCGGTTCCCAGTGACTCCTGGAGAAGGCGAGCAAACAATGAGCAGACAGACAAGTGAACCATCTGGGAGAAGGGGGGGAGGTAAACAAAGAAAAATAAAATAAATAAAAAATAAATCTTAAAAAAAAAAATGAATGAAGGGAAGATAAGAAACAAGGGATGAATTATGAAGAGCAAGCAATGAGCGTTTAGGTAACAGCTGGATCTCATCAAAAAATAGGAGGCTAAGCTTGAAGGGGGTTCCCACTCGCCCCATAATATGAGCAATTAAATAAACAGTGCTAGTAAAGGTTTATAACCCACTGAATAAAAATAAAAATCCATGAATCCATACTGATATTAATAAATAAATTAGTAAATAGGGTAGAAGGGACAAATCTTACAGTAGAATGTCAATGCATAAATTATAGAATTAGAAAATCATTACTTAGCAACCAATTGATTCTGGCAAGAATCATCAATGGATGCTAAATGGAATGGGTGAAAACTTGATGAGAAACAAGATATTTAAATAATCTCAAAGTATCTCCCAACAAGGGAAGTGGATGTGGCTCAAAGAGTTGGACGCCTGCCTACCACTTGAGAGGGCCCGGGTTTGGTTCCCAGTGCCTCCTAAAGACGACCAGCAAGAGAACAAGCTGACACGATGAGCTGATGTGACAGGCTGGCACAACAACATGATGCAACAAGGAGACACAATGAGGAAGCACAATGAAAGACACAATAAGCAGGAAGCGAAGGTGGCTCAATCAATTGGGCGCCTCCCTCCCACATGGGAGATCCTGGGTTTGGTTCCAGGTGCTTCCTAAAAAGATGAACAGACAGAGAGAGCACACAACGAACAGACACAGAGAACAGACAGCAAGCACAATCAGGGTGGGGGGAGAAATAAATAAACAAAGTATCTCCCAACAAGATAATTATTAATTACAAAGACAAAAATAGTAACTTCACAGTGGTGAAAGAGAGAGACACTGCCTTAACTGGGTGTTTGAAGTTACCATTACCAGTGATGCAGTAAATGGACATCATGTACATCCTGGTATCATACACTGAGAAAAAATATATCACTTCTGTGCTACTGTCAAAAATGCATAACCTGAATCTAATCATAAAGAAACATCAAACAAATACAGATAAAGAAATATCGGACAAACACAGAAACATAAGACAAACATAAAAGGACATCCTACAAAAAGCTGAAAGTACTGTTTAAAAATATCAAGGTCTTGAGGAACAAAGAAAAACTGAGAAACTACCAGATTACAGATTTTTTTTCATAGAATAAACTTTATTTTTCAAGAGATTTTAGATTACAGAAAAGCTACAATTAAAGTATAAGGGATTCCCATATACCTCACCCCTTTCCCGTCACACATTTTCCCCTATTAATAACATCTTGTAATAGTGTGGTACATTTGTTACAATTGATGAATATTGAAGCACTGCTACTAACCAAGGTCTATAGTTTACCTTATGCTTTACACTTTGTACCATACAATTTTACAGGTTTTGACAAAATATGTAATGGCCTGTATCCACCATTGCAATACCATGCAGAACAATTCCAATGCACTAAAAATGCCCCATGCTCTACCTCCCACACCTCTCAGAACTTCTGGTAACCACTTTCTTTGTATCAATGTTTCACGTTCTTCCGTTACTACAAAAATAATAATGTTTACTTTGGTCCATGGTTGCGTTCCCCACTTATGTTTGTTTGCTCATTCCTCAACCTTTAGGATTTGGGGATGGTGATACCTGCTCTGCTTCAGGCTGAGAAGGGGCTTGGATCTCATGGAACAAATGGAAGGAACTGTTTTGCTTGCAGCTGTAGATACTGTTTTTGGGGATGGGGGTTTTCCATCATCATTTTGTTCATTGTCCTGGGTGAGTACGAAGAACTAGAGAGTAGGTGTTGACTGCAACTCTGCTGAGATTCAGAGCTCAACCAGCATATAAACAGACCAAAGATTTAAGTCTCTGGGACATATATTTAAAGGGTATGGTGCTAATTATAGGGTCAAATAAAAGGGGTAGAAGAATCATGTATAGGGAAATTATAAATAAGTCTAACTGTTACAATGGGGAAATAGGTTGTCATATATTCCAAGAAAGGCCCACAAATGGGGTGGTATTTCAAGGGATTGGGTGCCTTGTCTAAAAGTGTCCAGATGTCTCTAGAGCCCTCACGAGCACCCCTATTTGAGGCTTTGTTTACTGTGGCAGTTAGCAAGAGCTACCTAAGACATGCAGAAGTGTAACCTCAGTTTTTCGACTCACTTTGAAATCTCAGCCGTAAAAACTCTTTTGCATTTAATGTTTCCCCCTTTTGGTCAAGATCTTTTTTTCAAATGCATCACTGATCGGTGCTTGGTATTAAATCCCCTCAGTACCATGGAGACTCAACCCCGGGAGTCATGTCCCACACCTGGGGTGGGTGGGGGGGATGCGGGAGTGAAGGGCAGTGCATTTATTTGCTGGGTTTGGCTTAGAGAGAGGCCACAGTTGATTAACAAGGGGGTTTTCAGGAGGTAACTTTTAGGCAATAGTTATTATTAGGCCAAGTTTCAATTTTACAAGAATAAAGTTCATAAGTACAAGCATTAATACTGAGGGCTTGGCATACTGGTGTGTTTTCTTTTATTAGGCACTATGTACTCAAGAGATTCTTGCCTCTCTATGTGAGAATGCAGATTACAAATTATTAAACAAACATGAAAATTAGATGCCACATATGATCTTGATTTGAATCCCTGACCAGGAAAAATAATTTTTTTTTTTTTTTGCTCAAAGGGCATTATTGGGGAGTAGATGTAGCTCAAGTGATGAAGCACCTACTTCTCATGTACAAGGTCCAGGGTTCAATCTCCAGTACCTCCTTTAAAAAAAGGCATTACTGCAGCAATTGGCAAAATTTAAATTGAATAAATTAGCTATAAAGACTGTACCAATGTTAATTCTCCAATTTTGATAATGGTATTGTGGTTACTAAGAAAATGTCCTTGATTTTATGTAACATATGCTTAAGATTTTAGGGGTAAAGGGATATAATATCTGTAAGTTATTTTTAAACAGTTCATAAAAAATAGTATGTATATAAAATATAAAGGAGGAATGATAAAACAAATCTGGTTAAATATTAACATCTGAACAATGTGGGTGAAGGATATTTAGGAATTCTTTGTTCCATTCTTGCAACACTTCTCTAAAACTGAAATTATTTCAAAATAAAAAGCTCAGGTTGGGGAAAGTTGGTGAAATTAGAAATTGAGAGTATAAAAGCCTCCCACGACAATGACAGAAGCATTCTGTAGTTTACAAAGTAGTCTGACATATTATCCATTTTGAACGCACAACATCCCTGAAACAAAACTGATATTTCTCCCATTCAACAGTTAAAGAGACCAAGAATCAAAGTCTAAGTGATTTGTCAGATGGTATAAGGCAAGGCTTTGGATAAGGTAGACTCAAAACCCAGGTTTGTTTACAAGGTGGTAAGAATATAGTGATGCATCGGAAAAATACAATTAATGTAACTTATGGAGTATAGTTAACAGCAATATTGCAATATTCTTGCATCAATGTCAAAGAAAATACTTTATCAACACTAAAGGTCAATAATAGGGGATATGGGATTTTTTTTTTGGACTAAGGAAAACTTTCAAAGGTTTACTGGGGTGATGACTGCACAACTCTGATGAAAGTGCGAGCCACTGAGTGTACACTTTGGATTAGAATGTACAAGGCATGGAACTGTATTAACAGTGAACCATGTGGTGAATGATGGACTATGGTGTGGTTAACAGTACAAATATAGTCCTCTCACGAACCATAACAAATGTACAATATTAATACATAGTGTTAATATTAGGGAATATATGGAAAAACATACCAAGTGTAAGTTATGGACCAAAGTTAGTAGTAATAATCTGATCATGTTTTTTCATAATCTGTAACAAATGTTCCACAACAATGTTAAGGTGTTGGGGGAGGGGTGATGTATGGCTATTCTACACATTATGCATGATTGCTTTATAAGCTCACAATTTCTCTAATAAAAAAAAAAAAAACACACACTAAAACCCAGGTTTCCAGGTTTGCTAAATCTGCCCACCTAAATCCTAGTCTTCTTTTGTGGCCTACCTTAATTACTAGTTCCTTCATGAATCTTTTCAGCCCACACAAACCTACCTCACCCTTGACCTTTAATTAAATAATGCTCACTTTTTAATTATTTCAGATGTTAATCTCACTTCTTCCAAACAGGACTAATTGCTGCTCTGAAAGGAAAAACCAGTTCTTCTACCTGTTTTGTACTCCCCACCACTGGGCCCTCCAGTTAGATACCAATTCCTGCTTCCCTACCTTTACTATCACTACTACGCTATCATCACCACCGAAAATGCACTCTTTTCACTCTTCCTCCTACTCTCATTCTACTTCTTTTCTAAGGACCAGTTTAAATCCAATCTATTTATACAAGCATTTCCTAGACAGTATAGCATGCAGCTAAGAGTTCAGGCTCTGGTGCCAAAGAGAAATGGACTTAAATCTCAACTCTGCCAGCTACCTATGTAACATTAAGCAACTTGTTTAATTTCTCATTAAACCTTACATCTCCTTATTTGTGAGACACCTCAAACTGTACCTCCCTCAAAAGGTTGTTGTGAAGATTAAAATTAGGTAATGCAGATGAAAGTCCTTAACAGATGCACATAATACGTATATACTTATTATGACTAGGTTAAGAAAAAAAACACTGCACTAGGCTGAAGTTAGGCCCTATAGAAGGCTGTAACATGACCCGCATAGGAGAGAGCGAGCATACAGTAGAAAAAGAAATTGAATAAATGAAAAAGAATTATGGCACAATGCAGAATGAGGTAGGTGCCAAATCAACAGCTAGAGGTCCCAGGTTCCAGACTGCAAACCAGATCAAATCAGGTACTAAAAGCAGACAAAGGCATCACATAAGAGAAAACTACAGACCAATAATTCTTATAAATACAGACTCAAAAATCCTCAACAAAAGAATAAACTGGATCCAGTAAAATATAAAAAGGATTGTACACCATGACCAAGAGGGATTTATCCCAAGAATGCAACGTTGGTTTAACACATGAAAATCAATCAATGTAATACAACACATTCATAAAGGACAAAAATCACATGGTATCTTAATAGACACAGAAAGCACTTGACAAAATCCAACATCCTTTCATGTCAAAAACAACTAGGAATAAAGGAAATTTCTTTAATCTGATTTTAAAAAAACATGAAAAAAACCCACAGTTCACATCATACTTGATGGTAAAGTCTGAATGCTAGGAGCAGATGTGGCTAAAGCAGCTGGGTGTCTCACTCCCACATGGGAAGTCCCAGGTTTGGTTCCCAGTGCCTCCTCAAGAAGACAAGCAGACATGAGCAGACAGACAAGGTAGCCATCTCAGGGGAGGAAGGGAAAAAAAAAAAAAGACAAAAGACTGAATGCTTTCCCCTAAGTTCAGGAAAAAGATAAGGATGTCTGTTTTTGCCACTTCTATTCAACACTGTACTGGAGGGTCTAGTCAATGAAATTGGGGAAGGAAAAAGAAAGAAAAGGAGTGGAATTGCTGGGTCATACAGTAATTTTTTTTATTTTTGAGGAACTTCCAGACTGTTTTCCAACGTGGCTGCACTATTTTACATTCCCACCAGCAGTGTATGAGGGTTCCAATTTCTCCACATCATCATCAGCACTTATCATTATCTGTCTTTTTCCATTGTAGCCATCCTAGCAGTTATAAAATGGCATCTCGTGGTTTTGATTCACATATCCCTGATAGCTAATGATGTCAACATCTTTTCATGTGGTTATCGGTCATTTGCATACCAGGAGAAAGGTCTATTCAGATCCTTGCCCATTTAAAAAAATATATATATTTTTTTCTTTATTAGAAGTTGTGCATTTATAGAACAATCATACATAAAATACAAGATTCCCATACACCACATTATTAACAACTTGCGTTGTTGTGGAAATTTGTTACAACTGATTGCACATTTTTATAAGAGTACTATTAACTTTAGTCCATGGCTTAACTTAGGGTTCACTGCATAATGTAGTCCCATGGACTTTACCTATTTATTTATTTATTTATATTTCTTATTGTTGAGTTCTGAGAATTCTTTATATATTCTGGGGACAAGTCCCTCATCAGATTTATGATTTCCAAATATTTTCTCCCATCTGTGGGTTCCCTTTTCACTTTCTTGATGGATCCTCTGAAGCTTAAAAGTTTTAAATTGTAGTAAGCCCAGTGTATCTGGGGTTGTTTTGTTGTTGTTGTTGTTGTTACCTGTGCTGTTGTTACCCAATCCAAGGTCACAAAGATTTACTCCTGTTTTCTTTTAAGAATTTTATAGTTTTGGCTCTTTCATTTAGGTCTACAATCCACTTTTGAGTTAATTTATATATATAAAATATGCATGTGGATATCCAGTTGTTCCAGCAGGAGAAATGAAGATATGTCCACACAAAAACCTGTACATGAATGTTCACAACAGTATTATCCATAATAGTCAAAAAGGAGAAACTGAAATATCTATCAACTAATGAATAAACAAAATATGGTATGGTCATACAATGGAATATTATTCAGCCATAAAAAGAATGAAGTACTAATACTACATGCTACAAAATGGATGAACCATGAAAACATTATGCTAAGTGAAAGACGCCAGACACAAAAGGCCACATACTGAATATATGCAATGTCCAGAACAGGCAAATCCATAGAGACTGAAAGTAGATTAGTGATTGCCAGGAGCTGGAGGGAGGGGCAAATGAGGAATCACAGCTAAAGGAGTAAAGGAGTTTTTTGGTGATGAAAATATTCTGGAATTAGATAGTGGTAATTGTTGCACAACTCTGTGAATATACCAAAAACGACTAAATTGTACATTTTGAACAGATTAAAAAGGTATGTGAATTATATCTCAATAAAGCTATTATTAAAAAATTTGAGGGAGAAATTGAAGAATGAATTTGAGGATAGGGCAAGAGGTGGTAGAGACAGAAATAAAGCAAAACAGATAAATGGGCCAGAGAACAGACAATCTGAGCATTAATTCCAGAGTCACTGGGGGAGACAAAAAAGGTTTCTAAGAAATAGTAACAGGCTCAGAACTATGACTTGAGGATGATTAACTTGCAGTAGTGAAAAGAATTCACATTTTGGGTCCCTTTCTGTCTTTACATGGCAAGCATCTCACTTAAATGCTTCAAACTGCCTAGGGATTTCCTAGCAAAACAATATAGAAAACATATTCCATCTTGTGTATAGTCACTTATCAAAGAGTGATCAAATACATTTAAAATCAGTACATATTTAAGCATCATACAGCACTATTTCCTCATGTGTGCACATACATATTTTGGAAGGATACTTCAAAAGAATATAAGGGACAACAAAACACAGATGTTATAACTATAAAAATATTCAATATCACTGAAGCAAGCTACTCAATAAATACTGACTGAAAACCACTAGTAAGGAAAGCAAAACAAGTGAGTTTAATAGTTTGTTATACAAAATCCAATCAATTGCTCTTTACAGAAAATATCTTGTAAGGTCCAAAGTATAAAATTCTTTAACCAGGTTTCAATCTGATTTCCACATTCCATTTGAAATGGGAAGTCAGCTGAGTCATCATCACATAACATAGCACTGCTGAAAACTCAAAATGCTTTTCTGTAGTTACAAGCGTAGAAATGTTAGGGATTTCTGCTTCATAGCCAACACACACACACAGAGTATACAAACGCAAATAATTTTAAAAATAAGACCATTTTAAAAAGGAAATTTAAAATGTATGTATTTTCATGGCTTTTTTTTTTTTAATTGATAGAAACTATGCCTTAGTTGAGTGTTACTTTCTCTTTTTTAAATCTCAAAATCTCAAAATGTACATCCTCCCTATAATGCAATGCTTCTTAATCTCTCGGGAGCCATGACCCTGTGAAATCTAATAAATGCCAAGGACAATCTCCATTTTTTAAAAACACACACACACACATATTCTAATTTTCACACTACTTCATATCATCTGAGGTCCCTCTGTGGAACCTCGGATAAGAACCCCTGTTCTGGTATCACACTCTAACTTCAACAACGCATTCTTTTCATTTTCTTACCAGAGTTACAAGTGCATCACTGGTCAAAGATGAAAACAAGCAACTTTTATGTCTAGCAATTCATAAGGGAGCTGTACGCTTCATAAAATCATCAATCATTACAAATGATCAATTTAAACATGAAGACTTATAAATATTGTAACTTCAAATATTAGAAATTACATCTCAGTTTAAACTAATTGTTTGGTGTTTCCTAAAATAAAACATTGAGTTAGTATAAAGGTAAGAATATTGGATAATAACCTTCCAGTTAATTTGCTCAAAAATGGAGGTGGGGGGGAGCCTGATGTGATGCACTAAGAACAAACATGACCTATGGGATATTCCTGCCAAAACATTTTTAAACAAAATCTAATCACTTGAAACAATGGGACAAATTCATATTGAAGCCTGCAAAAACAAATAGCCTGGACTATATCATGCAAGGGGCAGACAAGGCTAGGGAACTCTTGATGCAAGGAAACTAAAGAGACAAGACGATTAAATGCAACCCTGAATTAAGGAACTAGGGAAAAACAACAAAGAATAAAGACACTATTGGGACCATTGGGGAAATGTGAATACAGACAAATAGTATTGTAACAAAGTTAAATTTCCCCAGTAGGATAATTTGATTGTTGTTATGTAAAATGCCCTTGTTCTTGAGAGAAACACAAATAACAAATTGTTAATCGGTAAATCTAGACAAAGAAATACAAGCGTTCACTGCATTGTTTTTCCGAATTTCCCGAAGGTTAGAAAATTTTTAGTTTTCTTTTTTCCATTTAAAATTCAAGGGGGAATTTTTCCTAATTTTGAGTGACAGACTTGTCATAAATGTGTCTGAAAAGAATACATATCTATTTCTTTTAAGTCTTTCCAATCATGGGCAATACTTTTGATGCTGTCATAAACACAACCATAATGGATTTTAAGTCTTTCCTATTTACACTTGCAGGCATATTTCAGATGCCAAAATTCAGAACAGGTTACAGAATGGTATTCAGATTTTATGATGTTTATATTTAAATTTTCCAGAGTTGTTTCATATTTTAAACTAAGCATACAGTTTGGGATTTATTTATTCTATTAATTGATTTACCATAGTTGGCCAAATTAGGCTAGAAAGAAACATGAATATGAATTCATTGGACTGCAAATCCTATCGTAGAAAAGCTTAACAAAAACAGACTTTGTTTTTTTTTTCCAGATAAAAGTTGATGAATTGTAAGCACAGGGTCCATTTTAGAAAGGGAGACTGAATGCCCCAGTTTACTCCTGTTGTTCCAGTCTTTTATGATTTAGCACTTGTCCCAGGCAAAAATGTTTCAGTGTCCCATTTTAGATGCTATATGATATCGTATATGAATGTACCTTTAACAACTTTTGTTGTACAATGGCATGCAATAGCTGGTTAAAAACAAAAACAAAAACATGAAGTATGTAAGTTTTACTTCAGACAATATAGCCTATATTACAGTAAATTACTCATTACTTGAATGGACATAATTACCTTTTCAGAAAGAAATGAGACACCAAAGTTATTTTTTTTCTATTGTACAATATAAAATAAAACACTGCATAGTGGAAAGAACACTAAAGTTGGATTCAAAATGTCTTGTTTGAATCCCAGCTCTTCCACTTGTCAGAGAACATAACCTTGAGCAAGTTACTTGATCTTCTCAACCATAGCTTTTGTAAAATGAAGGGGTCAAAATACTGGCTGATCTCTAGCTAAGGTCATATCCAGCTCTAAATCCTTGATGATTCTATGACTCTGGCCTCCAAAATATTTCTAGAAATTAGACCAATTGACTTGTTCTAGAAAAGATATTTTACAACAGGAAAATGAAATATTTTCTCTCCCCAAACTCCTATTACTGTTCTCACCTCTATTCTGTTCAGAGGCTGGGTCAATTTCCCATTTAACTAAGATGTGTATTTAGACTCCTCTCACAACTAATCAGCTACCAAATCCCAGATTCCACCTCCACAGGTATCACACTCTCACCTCTTTTCTATCGCCACTTTAATTCAGGTCTTCATGACCTCTTGCCTAGATCACTAGTTGATCTCCCATAATTACACCTGATCACTAATCCCAACCTTAAAGCCTACCAATGTAATCACATCACCACCATGCAAAAGCTCCCCATTACATACAGATTTATGCATGAACTCCTCAATCTGACATTGGAGAATCTCCAAACCTAGCTTCAACCAGTTTGCTACAAATCCCTTATATTCCAGTTAAACAAAATTACCTTACTCCTATTTCAAAATCCCCTCTACTTTCCAAATCTTGTCCCTTCTGCTGCTGTTCTTCCTCTGCCTTTCAAAATTGATTCCACTCTTTAAAATCCAGTTCAAATGCTCACCACCCATGCCTAGGCATGATAGCTCCCTCTTCTGAACACCCATGATACTGACATAATGTGACAATAGTAATGGCCAAAAGTGAATTAAGAGATAGTTTACTTAAGTTTATCTCTTGTGCCAATTTTGTTTAAATGGCAGTGGCTACATGGCACATTGTTTTGAGAAGGATTTGCAGTTTGGAGGAAAAGGAGAATAACAGCACACAACATATCTTTACATTCAGAGACTACAGGTTCCAAATTGGGGGTCCACATGATGCAGTTTGAGCTGCCATGATAAATTTATATCAATTTAACACTTAAAAGTCTTGGGGATTTCACATTAAAAATCCAACTGTTTGGTTATCTTCAGAAAATAATGAAGATCTAGAACAGCGATTCTCAACCAGGGATGATTCTGTCCCTCAGGGAACATTTGGCAATATATGGAAACATTTTTATTACAATTTGGAGGTGGGACAGGCACAAGACACCCCTCACATTAATGAATTATCCAATGCAAAATGCTAACAGTACTGAGGTTGAGAAAACCTAGTCTAGAAGTATTTCATGTATCTGTGGGTTCTGCCTCCCCAAAGAGATGTTTAAAGTTTGCAAGGTAAAGAACCAGGCCTCTAATAAGAGACAAGATAGTCCAAAGCCAAACAGCAACTGGAAGTTACTTAACCTCTCTGTGCCTCAAATTCTTTATCTATAAGAGAGAGATAATAATAGTGTCTACCTCACAGGTGTTGCAAGGATCAAATGAGTTAATACATGTAAAGTTTTTGGAAAAGTGTGCCAGGCAAATTATAAGCACTCAATAAACCTAGCTATTTCCATTCTTCCCCTCCCTAGTGCCTAGTCTTGCACTTGGAACACAGAAGATGCTCAAAAAATGTTTCCTACATCAATAATAGAATGCCTTGACTTCCTGGGGAGAGCACTAATGGGCAAAATGATATACTATCCTTATTTGGGAAAAAGAACACATGGAACTAGAGACAAAAGTTGAAAAGGAAACATGTGCCCACCTAATCACATCTCTTCTTCTAAGAACACCTGTAACCTTTATGAAATGTTCCTCTCTCACTGGGCCATTAGCAGACACGGCCCTATAATTTCCTTGATATTAAGATAGTTTTTCCTTTTCCATGGTGTCTTCTGACCAGCTTAGGATTCTTAAGCATAAGAATGAAACGATATCTTCTTTTGACCCCTACATCACCTCCCTTGTGTAAGAGATATTTATGTATTTAGTATAATCTTCCTATTCTAGTGCATGCTCTCTGTAGTTGGGGACAACACAAGATTCCTTTTTATATAACCCAAGGGGCCTAACAGACTTTAGCAGCTGGCTAGCCCAAACTTCTCATTTTATAGATTAGGCAGACAGGTTAAGTGACTTGCCAAGAGTCAAGGTCACATTGCTGGGATTCAACTGCGATACATAACCAATACAAGACTACAAGTTCTACCCAGTCGTTATAGAATATGAAAATTATACCTGAGGTAGCAACAATTTTTAATCAAATCCTGGAAAGACTCCATAGGGATTAGCCTGACATAATACCTGACAAAGCAAAAATATAAGGAGAAATAGATTCCAACTCCAAACTCCTTTCTGCTACTGAAATTACACTTTAATAACAACAAAAGCTTCAATAGCTTTTGACAACAAAACTTATTTAAATGTCCAAGGAACAGTTATTTAGTCAGTGATGTCAGGCTTATTTTCAGTTAAATGATCCTTATTATTTTAAGTAACCAGAAAAACCTTTTATTGGGTAAGCTAATGATGTCCATCCTTACCAAGTGAACAGATTACTTAATGATCACCGGAACAGTTTAATATCTATAAAACTAAAGGGACCAGCGATTTGGAACGATTCTGTAAGGTAGAAATCATTCAGAAGATTTGAATTGTGTTAATAACCTCAATATAAACCTAAAAATTACAATCATAGGATGTGAACTACATTAAAACCTGAAATATGAGAAATTCTATTTTATTCTGTCCAAGTGAAAAAAAACCCGTTTCCCGATTTGGTTAATCTAGAAGTTTCTTTGGGTGGCCCAATATGATACAAAAGGAAAAGGCAAATAAGAAAGTAAAAGACCATAAGGGAGAAAATGAATGTGAAAAAAAAGTTAAATACAGGGCAATGGGCTGATCCTTAAGCAATTAAAGCTCAATTAAGAAGCTAAACATTTCCATGAAGACATCGTTTAAAACACAAAAAACTCCCTTTGCGGAGTTGATTTAGGTTAGCAATGCAAAAATACTCCGGTCCAACAGGAATGGTTAACACTTACTGAGAACAGATTTTTTTTTATTTTTATTTTACCAGCTGATAAAAAGAGTAGACACAAATATAGTTTCAAAGGAAAACAAAATGCAGTTTATATTTGGTAAAGTTCAAGGGCAAACTGTTTCCAGTGCAACAGAATCCACCTGACTACAATGTGTTGGGGGGAAAATGCGAACACATAGTATCAATTTTTATAAAGGCAACAATTTGAGCTACAAAGTAATAACGGGGAAGCCAAAACAGTTTGACAGCCCGCCATAAGGGCCGCCTCAATCATGAGTCACACAATGCCTGCACCATTTACAATAGTAATTAATGCGCAAGTCCCCTAATTAAATTCTAAAAGGGTAAGAATGCTTTAACTAAGTTTACAAGAATTGCTTTTCCCTGCTTTTTTCCCTAAGTAAATCACACACGCGTAATTACGCATTTCCCCGCAATCCTTCCATCCCATATTCCCTCCGGCCGCTTCTCCTGACTGTCCGTCCCCTGCGTGCGAAATGACACGGGGGAACTTCTAAACCGAAAAAGGGCGAGCCAGAGTGAAAATACACGATTAATGGAGCAAGAGACGGAAGGCTCGCCCATCTTACCTGCTTAGATTTCTTTCAACGTCTTTGGTAGCTTTAGCTTCCAATTCTCTAGAACAGAAAAGAAAACGAGATGCGGGTGAAAACGGAGCTGCTGCAGCAAAGGCTCGAGCCGGGCGGGATGGGGGAAGGGAAGGGGGCGCGCGGGGCGGCCGGGGGGGGGAGCGGTGCGCACAAAGCTGCAGGTCTGCAGCCCCGGCTGTGGTCAGGCGGCGGGGGCGAGGCACAGCCCTGCGGCCCAGCCCGGCGACGCAGCGCGGTCCCCTGGGCCACCCACACGCACGCCCGCGGACCTCTGCAGCCGCGCTGTCCGCGCCCTCCAGCCGAGGCCCGCGATCTCGGGGACGCCCGGCACCGCCGCCCGCAGTAGCGGGCCCTGCGGCAGCACCGGAGGCTCCGCCCGTCCGGCGAGCAGCCCCCGCTCTGCTCACCTCATGTGTGTAAAGTGCACGAGCAAGTGGGGCGCGGCGAACGAGGCTGGCGAGCCTCAAGCCCTCCGCAGCGCCGCGGGTAGAGGCCCGAGCCGCTGCACCACCGCCATTTTCTACACCGACCCGCTGCCGCCGCCGCCGCCGCCGCCGCCGCCGCCGCCGCTGCTGCTGCAGGCCCCAAACCGGAAGTGAATGCCCACTCTGCAACCCCTTCCGGGGGCGCCGCAGCCACCGGCCCCAAGATGGAGGCCCTAGCAAGGTACTCGGCAGAGCGGGCCAGGTCTTGGCAACCTCCAGGGCGCCGTGTGCGAGTACCCTCCGGATCTCCCGGGAGGTCACGGCCTCCGAGACACCTAGCAGAGAGCCTGTGGGGTCCGCGGAGCCCACCTTTTCACTTCGTGGCCTGCTGTAGTCTGACTTGGGCTCCTCCCCTCCTTCTCCTTTGCTGCGACACAAGTTTCCTTCCCCGCCCGCCCCTCCTCTACCGAAACACACCAATAATAATAATAATAATAATAATGGCCTAAATCGCAAATTCTACTCCTGCCGCAGCACCATGAGCCCGCGCGGCTTTTGAATTCGACCACTTACTAATTATTTTTGACCTTGGGCCCGTTATATAACTTCTGTACTTCTTATTTTCCTCCTCTAAAGAATGCCTACCTGAGTGGGGCTGTGAGATACAAAAACGATTTGTTGCCCAACAAATTTTGCAGACCCTTTGACTCAGCAATTCTATTTGTACGACTATCTGCTCAGAAAATAATCCCAGGTATCTATAAATGTTACATTTTTAAGATATTAGGTTATTGGTATTGCTGACGGTGAAAAATTGTTTAAAACAAGAAAAGACGAAATGTTTAACATCACAAAGTGCCTTAAAAATTGAGCTCTACTGGCATGCATTAGGATACTGTAAAAATAATGTAGAGGAAGAATAAGGGGAAATGATTACAATAAGTAAAAAAGCATGTTCCAAAGTAGCGCATGTAGTAAGAAACATGTAGATACAGTAAGATACATACATGTAGATACACTTAAGATACATATATATGTAGACAGTAAGATACGTACATGTAAAGCGAAAAAATACACTTTATATTGGATTTCATGTATATAACCCCTTCCCTCTTCTTAGATGCCTCACTCTATGGATTATCTCACTTTGCTCTTTTTCAACTAGCTTTAAAATATGCTCAGATCTCTCCCATTAAAAACAAAAACCTCCCTTGACTGTCCCGTACCTACCCTTTTTCAGAGAGGTGTGCA
Organism: Cabassous unicinctus; assembly: GCA_029593785.1. Classification (NCBI taxonomy): domain Eukaryota; kingdom Metazoa; phylum Chordata; class Mammalia; order Cingulata; family Chlamyphoridae; genus Cabassous; species Cabassous unicinctus. The sequence continues at coordinate 15,411 of JAQZBX010036068.1, forward strand.
GTAGTTACTGACGAATTAATGAATGAACACCCTGAAAGTCCAAAAGCATATGCAACTAAGATTTAACTGATGTATTACAAGTTTTTAAATTTTTCTTCTTTTAGTGTGTCTGCTTTTTGTCTGTTTTGTTTTATACAAAGAGTAAGTAAAAAACTAATCATACGTTTTTAAAATCAGGTTTCCAAAATGTAAAACAGGGGCACCAAACAAATGCACAGTAACTTTCCTTTCCCTGCCATTATCCCTAAGGTCAATTCACACCATGCAAAAATTTGGTTTGTTTTTCTTTTGTGATCCTTTCTACTTAAAATGTTAAAAATTACATTACAGTGTTACTTTAGGAGTTAAAAATATGAACATTATGTATAGCACAATATGCTTACATAACAGGCTTGTGAATAATTTCCACAACAGCGTAAGGCAATAACACCATTAATATTCATCAACATTTACACAGCTGTTAAGATTAGCTGATTTTTTTTTTTTTTTTTTAATTCGACTTTCTGAGGTGTGAATGATTCTCTGGTTCTTAATGGGCAATTTTGCCCACTAGAGTACATTTAGCAATGTCTGGAGACATTTTTGGTTGTCACAGCTGAGGGGGTGGGTACGAAACATCCTACAATGCACAAGACAGCCCCCCACAACACAGGATTATCTGGTCCAAAATGCCAATAGTGCCAAGGTTGAACAAATTCCCAGCTCCATGGAAGCTGAGAAGGTAGGATTTCTTGAAGATCTATTTATAGTGGCTTTACATGTCTCATATGATCCTTCCTGGTCTGCAATATAGAGTGTACTATGAGGTCATGCTCATCATTTTGCAATTACTTCTTAATCTTGGTACCTAAGGGTACGTTAAAGAAGGACAGTGTAAGACCAGCATTGATTTCTTAAACCAGGCACCTACCAAGCAATCTTCTCCTCTCGTTATCCTTTCTCTTTACTAAATGATCTATCTCTCATTCTGCTAGATATTTCTCATTATATATACATATATATTCCAGTAACTTCTGTTAAAAAAAAAAAAAAAAACTCCTTTGATGTTTCTCTTTGGGCCTCTTTGGGTGTCTCCAGCCCCATTTTTCTGTTTCCTTCTGAGCCAAGCTTCTTGAAAAAGTTTTCTACACAAGCTACCTCCACTTGCTCACCTCCTTGCCCCATCCTACTCTAACCTGACATCTCCCCCTCTCCCCTCAAACAGCTTTCATCAAGTTCACAAGTGACCTTGTTGCTACCAAACTCAATGGTAATGCTTTTGTCCTCCTCTTAATTTACTTTTCAGATGCAATTACCACAGCTGACCACTCCCTCCTTCTTAAGAGAGTCCGTTTTCTTGGCTATGTTGACAACACATTCTCCTAGATTTGGTTTTAGCTCTCTGGCCACACCTTTTATGCATCTTTGCCAGAATCTCCTCCTTTATAACAAATAAATGTTAGAGATCCTCAAGGCTTTGTTTCAGATTTTCTTTCTTGAATTTCTCTTTGGGATAGGTGATGTCATCCATTCTATTTTTAAACACTATCAAAATGCTTATGACTCTCAAATTCATATCTTTAGCCCATATCTCACCTGTGTACCCCAGACTGCCAAAATGCCTGATATTTGTTCTATGGCACTTCTCAGGTACTACTTTAGTAGATTAAGTCTAGTGAGGCAAATGAACATTTACATGTTTTTAAAAAGCAAACAATAAAGCATATAATTACAAACTGTGACAAGTGCACAGAAGGAAAGTATAAAACAAAGACTGTGTGGTCAAAGAAATTTTCTTTGAAAATGTAAAGCTTCCACTGAGAGCTGAAGAATGAAGGAGAAAGCAAACCTGGGCCTGGGGGACAGCAAAGGGAGAGACTCAATGTGGAGGTTTAAATTTGCAAGTCATTTGTGGAAGAAAACAGGCTTTGTATTGCATTTGGACAAATGTTGGAACCACCATTTTTATTTTACTTGCATTATCAGGAACAAAACCAAAAATAAACTTACATAGAGTAATGGGTTTCATTAACACAGTTCATTTAAGTGAGCAAATGGCACATCCCACACCAAGCATATTCCACAGATTAAAATGAACATTTTATATGCATAATGGTTGAAATTTACAGTTTGAGAATTTGTATATAACATCCTCCAAGAACTTTTTATTGAATAGATCAGGAAGAACCTGTAACTATCTAGGAAGCTTCTTGCTCCTTCTTGAGCATCATACGAAACACAGACTGTAGAAATCTAAATTTAAATAAGACCTTTTCTCCATCTGTCTTTATACCTTGGGTTCTTTGTTCCTTTCATTCCTGAGGTTACCAGAACATAAATGTTCTCCAACTCTGCCTTCCTTATCTAACTGAGAAGGATAAATGACTAACCTAATACTTGGAAAATTATATGCCTGAAAGAAAAATATCTTTTTTTCTCCCACAGCTTTGCCACAATATATATATGTTTTTTGGAGTTTTGTTTGCTTGTTTGTTTGTTTGTTTGTTTGTTTTGAGGTACCAGGGCCCAGAGATTGAACCCAGGACCCTGTATGTGGGAAGCCAGCGCTCAACCACTGAGCCACATCGGCTTCCCTGAGTTGGTTTTTTTTTTCTGTTTGTTTTGCTTGTTGTGGTGTTTTGTTTTGTTTTGCTTTGTTTTTTCAGGAGGCACTGGGAACCGAACCTGGGACCTCCCATGTGGAAGGCGGGCATTCAACCACTTGAGTCACATCTGCTCCCAATGGGTTTTCCCATTGGGTCCTGCTTGGACTGTTGCTGTCCAGTACCCATGGCTCCCATTGACTGAATCTTAATAGCAACCCCCCAACCCATGTGACAACCAAAAACCATTCAACCTTTCCTCCCCAAATCCTCCAGGGAGTGGAGATGATGTACTACTTTAATGAGAACTGCTGCTATGGAGTAAGAAGAGAGGACTGCATCCTGAGGAATTCTGATATGCCAAGGAAGCAATGAAGAAACCATCAAGGTAGGAGGGAAAAGAGGAAAAGCAAAGATTAATAGAGCCAAGTGATAATTCCCAGGGCTCTCAGGCTGACATTTCTAAAATTAGTCTTCTTATTCCCACCCCCCAAACCTGTCTTCTTCCCAGTCTTCCCCATGTCAGTAATAACCCTACTGGTCACCGAATTGCCAAGCCGGAACCTCTACCTCATCCAATGCATCAGCAAATTTTTTTCTCATATCTTCTCTCTTATCCTTCCCTTCCTCTGTTTGTCACTGCCACTCCCAGTTACACCTAGAAAACTCCACAACTTTACTCTTTTCTTCCTCTCTTTTTTAAACTGTGGAATTATATGAAATAAAATTTACACATTTTAAATGAAAATGTGATGAGTTCTGATGAATGAATTCACTCATATAATCACCACAATGAGTACAAAGAACATTTCCATCACCCGGAAAATTCTCTTATGCCCCTTTTCAGTCACTCACTCCCTTCCTACATCTGACACTAGACAACTACTCTTCTGATTTATATCACCATAAATTAGTACTGTCTGTTCTAGAACTCCATATAAATTAAATCATATAGTAGATACCCTTTTGTGTCTGGCTTCTCTTGCTGAACATAATATCAGTGAGAGTCATTGCTGTTCCATGTATCAAAAGTCCATTCCTTTTGATTGCTGAAAAGTATCCCATCATATGGATGTACCACAGTTTGTTTACCTATCCACCTATTGATTGATATTTGGATTGTTTCCAATTTTGGATTACTATGAATAAAGCTTCTATGAACATTCTTGTACAGGTCTTTTTTGTGGACATTGGTATATGTTTTATCTCTCTTGGATAAATGCCTAGGAATAGAATTACTGGATCATAGGATAAATGTATATTTAACTATTTAAGCAACTGCCAGTTTTCTGAAATGGTTGTACCAATTTACCTTTCCAACAGCATAAAGAGCTCCAATTACTTCACATCCTTGCCAGCATTGCACATGTTCACTCAGCCTCTTAAAATCATTCACACAGCAGCCTTAGTGATTTTTCCTAAAATGAAAACTTGATCATCTTACCCTTCAGCCTAAAACAATTCAAAGACTTTTGAGAGCTCTTGATGCAAAATCTAGTATCTTCCACATGATCTACAAGGCCCACCTCCCATTGTTATCCACCACCACTACTCCTTTGCTTACCATGCTCCAGACAATCTAAGGGTTCTTCTTTCATTTTCAAAAGGATGCCCAGCTCCTTGACCCAGCCTGCTCTTAACCATTCTTCAGCTCTCAACCCACATGTAACTTTCTCAGGAAAGACTTTTCTGACCACCACCTGCCTTGAATCTGTTAGGTCTCCCAATTACATATTCTCAAGGCATGTTATACTTATTCTTTATAACATTACTCACTTTTGTAATTAAATACTTCTGTCATTAGTTGTTCAATTTTTTATTTTCCTAATTCTTTGTAAGCTCCATGAGAACAAGAACCATGTCTGCCTTGTTCATCACTATATCTTAAGCATCTAGCATAATGCCTAGTCCATTTTAGGCACTCAGTAATATTTATTAAATGAAGAAATGGTTCTTTCCATGCTTTGCTTACCTTCTCTGTCCACATCTCCACATTGCCATGAAAGTGGTCTTTCTAACAAACAAATCTGATCAGGTCCTGGTGCTGCTTAAAATTCTTGAATGGCTCTCTATATTCTATACAATACTATCTGAGGCCCCTTGTCTTGCATAAAAGGCTCTTCATGAACTCTCACTTCCTAACTTATCCTATATCTTAGAATTCCTATATTGTGTTCCTGTGATACTGAATAATTGGTAGTTTCAATAATTTTTTTCAATGCCTGTTTTTCAATGCCTTTATGATGTAAACATGTTATTTCCTTTGAAAGGTACCTCTCCCTCCTTGTGTATTCCTAACAAACTCCTACTTCAAAATGCTTACAGTTAAAATGCTACCTCCTTTGACAAGCTTTCCCTGATATTTTCTGGACCTCATAAGAATATAGATGGGAGTCAAGTCCTTATACTACCTTCACAGATGCTTGTTCCCCTCCTATTCAGATAGAAACCCAGCCCCCTTAAAGGACCCTTGAGAATTTAGGGTTGGACTCTCACATGCTATCATAAGATAGCTCATCTTATCCAGGCACTGCTGGCATGCAAAGTCCTTGAGAATGGGGACTTGTCTGTTGTGTTCAGTGTTGTATTACAAAGTACAAAGTGCAGTGTCCAGGAGGCAGTAAACACTGAATTAATATTTGTTGAAAATGAAGAATGAATGTTGTCATTCTTCCAAGCAGTTCCATAATATCTGTCAAGCAGCATCACTGTTCTCTGCTGATTACCATCATGACTACTAGCAAGAAATGGATTCTCCTAGATATTTGCTTGGTTTCTTGGATCTGCTGGGTTTTGTTTTATCTTTCAGATGCAAACAACATTCTTCCCATAGTGCTCTGGTTTACCATCAGATCCACCAGCCACCTTCTCTGTTTTGTTGAGGATAAAGTGAGTACTTCCACCTCTTTCTAGGCCTCTCAGACCTTCATTACTAAAATAATCATTTGTTGCTTCCCTATTTTTTTCTGATAATGGCATCCTACATTTCCTTGGGGGCCCACCCTCCATCACTCTAAGTCCATGAATTTTGGTGGATAAAGGTTGCATTAAATATTCTTATAATTAAATAATATAAATATATATTTATGCCCACTGGCTAAATTATGGACAATTTGATCATTAAAATAAATAACAATGGTAAGAGATTACAACTCACTCAAATAGTAAACTGTGTGTCTGGATAGACATAAATAAATATTTTTACTTGTTAAGTAAATAAATAAATTCATTAAAAGTTGGATGAGAAATGGGATGTCTGCTTCCAACCAATATGGACTATAGGGATTGTATATATCCTCCCTCCTGAAACAACTAAAAATACAGGCAAAATTTATGAAATGACAGCTTCAAGATATTGAACATTATGCAATGAAGAGATGTGATGTGGGAAACAAATGAGGCGAACCCTACGATTGCCTTAGATTACTGCATGAAGAAAGTTTCCAGGCAGTAGTGCAAGAAAGGAGAACCCACATAGAGCCCAGTCATATACCTGAGTTAAGGCAATGTAGCTGCATGTTTAGGAAGGCAAAGGTGGCTATAGTTCATAAGTCAAAGTGCCAGACAAAAGAGAGCCACAGAGAGAGGTCCAGAGATCTGCAGAAGGTCATGATTGGGTCTTTAGCTGAGAACTGATCAATGTATGCATGTCATGAGACTACTCAAGACCAGGGGGAAAACCACCCCCAAATGATTAGAGGGAACAATATCTGGAGTTCACAGAGAGCTTGGAATAGTTCTTTTTCACTTCAGCCAGAGTATAAAACCTTATAATTCACAGGACATGAGAGAGAGTACTCAGAAGGTTTTTGTATCAGCAGGAAGATAAAGTTAGACCTAAAGAAAACACTGCTCTGATACTACCTAACAAAGCTTGAAAGAAATCCCTAAAAGATTTGAAGTTTTCAAGTAACTTAACTATAACCCAGAACAAAACTCAACATTTATATGAATGCACAAATATTCAATATCCAATCAGGTAAAATTCAGAATGTCTGGCAATCAAAAATTACCAGGCAGGGAAGCGGATATGGCTCAAGCAATTGGACTCCCGTCTACCATGTGGGAGGTCCCGGTTTGTTTCCTAGGGCCTCCTGGTGAAAGCGAGCTGGCCCATGCCGCAAGCTGGCCTGAGCAGAGAGCTGGCCCACATGGAGTGCTGGTCCACGCAGGAGTGCTGGTCCGTGCAGGAGTGCTGACCCGCACAGAGAGCTGGCACAAGATGATGCAACAAAAAGAGACACAGAGGAGACACAATAAAAGACGCAGCAGACCAGGGAGCTGAGCTGGTACAAGAGATTGAGCGCCTCTCTCCCACTCCAGAAGGTCCCAGGATCGGTTCCTGGTGCCTCCTAAGGAGAAGCCAAGCAGACACAGAGAGCAGACAGCGAGCGCAAAAACAACGGGGTGGCGGTGGGGGGCGAGTGCGGGGGGCGGGGGGAGAAATAAATAAAAATAAATCTTAAAAAAATCAAAATAAGGAGAAGAAAGGAAATAATAAAACTCAGATTGACAATAAGTAAAACAAAAGCAGAAAAATAATAGAGAAAAACACCAGTGGGGAGGGGGGGACTTATTCTTTGAGAAGATCAAGAAAATTCACAAATTTCTAACCAGACTGATCAGGAAAAAGGAGAGACAACATAAAGTATTAATATCAGGAATGAATGAGGTCATATGACTACAGATTCCACAGATATTAAAATGACAATAAGGGAATATTATGAGAACATTTATAACTCCCAAACTCAACTTAGATAAAATGGACAAATTCCTTGAAAAACCAAACTATAAAAGCTCACTCAAGAAGAGATAGATGGCCTGAATAGTCCTATATCTATTTAAAATTTTGAATTTGTAGTTTAAAATATTCCTAAGAAAAAAACTCCAAGTCCAGATGGCTTCATTAATTCTATCAAACATGGAAAAAACAAATAATACTAATTCTACCAAACTCTTCCAAAAAATTAAGGAGAAAGGAATATTTCCCAACTCCTAGGAGGCCAACATTACTCAATACCAAAACCAGACTAAGATATTGCCAGACATGAAAACTATAGAACTATAGACCAATAATGCTAAGGAACATAAGTGCACAAATTTGAAATTTTTTTTAAAGATTTATTTTTATTTATTTATTTCTCCCCAACCCCTCATTGTCTGCACTTGTTGTGTCTGTTTGTCTTCCTTGTTTCTTTAGGAGGCACCAGGAACCAAACCTGGGACCTCTGATGTGGGAGGGAGGCACCTAATTGCTTGAGCCACCTCTGCTCCCTGCTTTGCTGTGTCTCTCATTATGTTTTTCTTCTTGTGTCTCTTGTTGCATCATCTTGTTATGTCAGCTTGCTGCGCCTGCCCATTGTGTCAGCTCGCTGTCTTGCTCAACTTCTTTTAGGAGGTACCAGGAACCTCTGCTTCCTGCTTTGTCGTGTCTCTCATTATATTTTTTCTTTTTGTGTCTCTTGTTGTGTCAGCTTGCCATGCCTGCCTGTCGCACCAGCTCACTGTCTTCTTTAGGAAGCACCAGGAACTGAACCAGGGACCTCCCATGTGGTAGGCGGGAGCTCAATCACTTGAGCCACATCTGCTTCCCCCAAATTAGAAAATTTTGCACGATAACCCAACCATATATAAAAAGGATAAGGCACAACAACTACATGGAGTTTGTCCAGGAATACAATAAATATAATTCACTATATTAACAAACTAAAAAAGGAAAGCCTTATGATCATCTCAATAAATGTAAAAAAATTTTTTGACAAAATGCAACATCAATTCCTGATTTAAAACAAATAAACAAACAAACAGCAACAACAACAAACCTCTTAGCAAACCAGGAATAGAAGGTAACTTCCCCAGTCTAATAAAGGGCATCTATAAAAACCTTGTAATATCACAGTTAAAGATGAAACATTCCCGCTAATATCAGGAACAGAAAGATGTCCACTCTAATCATTTCTATTTAACATTGTTCTGAAGGTTCTACCTACTGCAAAAGACAGGAAAGGAAGTACAGTTATATTCACAGCTGTCATGATAATCTATGTAGAAAATTCTAAGGAATCTACAAAATATTTACAAGATTTAATAAATGACTTAGCAAGGTTGCAGATACAAGAGCAATGTACAAAAATCAATTGTGTTTCTATATAATAGCAATGATCAATTTGAATTTGAAATTAAAAAACAACCATTTTCAATGGCATTAAAAATATGAAATATTTAGAGATAAATCTGACAAAAGATGTACAAAACCTATATGCTGAAAACTACAAAATATTGCTGAGAGAAATTAAAGAAGACCTAAATAAATGGAGAGATGTACAGAGTATAT
>JAQZBX010036069.1:0-24322 GCA_029593785.1 Cabassous unicinctus
AAAAAAAAAAAAAAAAAGGAAAATGTTCTGAAATTAAAACAGTGGTGATGATTGTGCAACTCTGTGAATATACTAAAAACCGCTGAGTTGTATACTTTAAAAGGGTGAATTTTATGGTATGTGAATCACATCTCAATAAAGCTGTTATTAAAAATAATAATCCTAAGTAAAAACCAAAAGAGAAAAAGCGATATAAAAAATAATAATCCTAAGAGCACCTACAGTAGTGCTCAATAAATTATTGTTGATTAAATTACATTTTCTACTCTAAGAAAGCTACCCTACTAACATGGAAGGTTCAGAACTTCTCATAGTGTTTCTGTAGACATAACACATATTCAAAAGTCCTGAGACAAACACAGAAAATAATAAAATAACCCACATGACTAAGAGTTAGGAAAGCTGGTTTCTAATCTCAGCTCTGGCACTAACTGGAGTTGCTTGCTAACTGGCTGTGTGTTCAGGGGCAAGTCATTTAACCACTCTGGGTTCCCTTTCAACAAGATAAGAACTAGTCCTTCCCATTTCTTACTTGATGAGTCTAAATGCTCAAGTCCACACTTCAAGACACTGTCAACCTAATGACTATTTATTGCATCCTGATGGTGTACCAGGAACTGTGCTAGGCTCGGAAATAGAGTGGTGGATAAATGAGGCAGTCCATGCTGGAATGGTGTTTACATTCTAATGGAGAGACAGACATTGAACAATTCTATAATTAATTACTTAATTATAATGGTGGTGAGTCTTGGCTCCTCTAAGGATTAACCTGTGGTCTAAAAGTCTTCCCAGCACTCTCCTTCTGAATAATGAGGGCTATTTTCTGTCCCATCCCTCTGGCCCTTGCCTTTCTTGCCATATGTCATCTCCCATATTGTCTGTCTCAGAGATATCTCTCATTATCCACCCTCTCCACATCCCCTTAATAAATATAATGGCTAGCAATTTTGAGCATTTTCTTTGTTCCTGGTACTGCTGAGCACTTTAGAAGTATAATTTCATAACAAATTTTGAGGTAGGTACCATTGTTACACCCATTTTACAGGCAAAGGAAGTTTAGAGCAAGCAAATGACTTGCCTAGGGTTACACTCAGCTAGAAAGTGGTGGAGCCAAGGTTTGATTTCCAAAATTTGATTCCAAGGCCTGTAGTGTATTCTGCCCTGCTTATATCAACTCCTGCTAAGGCACCATGTTTTAAACCACTTGGTCCTCTTTCTTGCCCCAGCCATAGCGTATATGAGTTCACGAGATAGTTCCTGACCCACGGGCAACCAGTTCTAGACTGAAAAGAAATGACAAACTAGGGCAAATCTCCCCCTCAGCCATTCCAACTAAGAAACACAGAGGGAAGATGCTGGATAGTACATGGAGAGTCAAAGCTGGAGAGGCCATTATTACTTCAGGTAAAGGAAAGCAGAAGTTGTTCCTGAGCAGAGAGGGCACGCTTATACACACAAAACAAAGAAGAAATGGAGGAGGGGATGGGAGTGGCTGAGAGGGAGATGGAGGCAGGAGAGAGACTGCTTGCTTCTAGCTCTCTCCTGGCGTCACCATGAATCCAGTATCAACCTACAGTTCCAGTTCCAAGGAACTGGCTATGCTTCAGTTCTTGTGCTCAGATTCCAATGAGATTCCTGACCTTAAAGTAAATAAAAAATAATATTGATAGCCAGGCAATGTTCTAAGCGCTTTACACATATCAACTAATTTAATCCTCACAAACTCCATGAGGTAGATACTATTATTGTCCCATTTTATAGATGAGGAAACTGAGGCTCAGTGAAGTTAAGTAACTTGCCTAAGGTCAAACAGCTAATTAAGTGGCAGAGCTGGGATTCAAATCCATGTAGCCTGTCTCCTGAATCCATGCTATGCTATCCCCTCATCTGACTTAGCTTGAGAAGATTCTCTGCAGCCAAACAATCCAGACCACACCATCACTATTTAACTTTTCACATGATTATGTCTCATCTCCCAAAGTAGAACAGAGCTCTTTAAGGGCAGGAAACATGTTCACATGGTACCTGGGTATTACATAGTATAAGAGTAATGCAGACTTGTACTGATATGGGTGACTGAATGAAAAATCACAGCAATATTTTATCTGTACAGCTATGAACCTATATCATACACAAAATTACTTTTGTTGTATAGTGAGCACGTGGGGTAACAATCTGTGACTCCTTTCTTTCACTAACTAGATCTGACATTACTAAGCATTTCTTATCCTCCCATATTTTACATATATTACAAATTTATAATCAGTTGATGAAGAGGCTGTGGAAGTAATTATAAAAGTGCTGGAGAAAAAGAGAAAAAAGAAAAGAAAAGAAAAAGTGCTGGAGTCAATTATTGATGAGTAGGGCTCTGAGACAACTGTCAGACCCCTTTGTGTGTGTCAACAAATGGAGTAATGTTAGAGGCACTATACACAGGACAGTGTCTATATAACTTAAAACTATATGCACTGCTTTGTGCAGACATGAGGAGACAACAGTGAGGTTAACTGGAGAAACTTTCTTGGTAGGTGCAATTCCATGTACAATACAAAGGAACATGTTTCATACACATATTTACTCCTAACATACATGCAATTAATGCCATGCAGTTGTTTCAGGGTGTTACCCGAGTATAATTCAGGACTTGCCTGCAGCCTATTCCTCTGTTTTCCTCACAGCACCAGGTATGTTTCTGTAAGAAGCTGAGGATAAAGGACTGGAAGTAGAGAAGAGGGGCCAAGCTGGTGGGCAGAGAGAAAGACACAGGCTAGGGTGGGCAAGAGGGCAGAAGTGAACCAGTTGTCCCTCTTTAATTATTTCAAGTGTGTTAGTTTCCCCAACTAGCCCCAAAATTTTCTGAAGACACCGCCTTATGCTTCAGAATCCCCCCCAGCATTTGGCACATGACAGGTGCTGAATAAACACAGGCTGAACGAATCTTATGCAGGACACCTCAGTCCTTTCTGAGCCATCAACTAACACGTTCATCGTGGAGTGCTCACTACAGCTGGCCTGGAGGGGACCAGGCACAAGCTGGCTTGAGCTCTTTCTTCCTTGCTCTGCTGGGCTTCTCCCACAGTTCATACCTGGAGAAAGAGCAAGGAGGAAATGGCAAACATAGCTCTGACAAAGCAAGGCAGTCAGTCTGATGTAAAATACAATAAATCTCAATTATCGCTCACAGTTGGCGAGTGGACACCTAAAAATGTATGGAAGAGGTCTGCAGTCGTGGAGGAATCCAGGATGAAAGGGGTGGGTGACAGAATGGGCAAAAGGAGGCAAGCACTTAGGTTTGGGGCCAGATTTCTTGGAGGTGGCCCGAAGCTGGAAGATGAGAACTCTGGCCCCCAGTCCTCACTGCACGAATAATGCCTCTTTCAACAACGTGCCTCTCCCCTTGGTCCTTCAGATTGCCCACCGCCAAGGGGAAAGTAATTCATGCTGTGTTTGCTCTGCATGTAGATGAAATCCCTGGAGGGATAAAGTTTTTTTCCAAGTACTTTAACAAATGCAAACTGTTATTATCAATATTAGCCAGTATCTTTATTAAGTGCCTGTCAAAGAATGCCTTCTTAAACCTTAGCTCTCCCCTCTGGGAGTTTATAAATCAGGTACCAACACAGAGAGAAGAGATTTAACATGTAGAGAAGCATTACATATGCTAAAATATGAAGGGTGAGATTGCTTGTGAAGCAACTGTAGAAGCAAAGAGCATAGGAAAATGTATCCCCCACTTTTATTGCTCATCCATGAGACTTATAATTATACAATTTCAGACCTGGAAGGGACCATTAAAGATTCCAGGAGAATCTAGGAGGCTGCTAGAATGGCAGAAACAATTGGAACCATAAAGCCTGGTGAAGGGCTAGAAGTCCTTGGGAAAGATATATAAAAAAAAGTCCATTGGAGGCAAGGGAAGGACTGGTCCCTCCTGTGCTTCGAGTCCAGCAACAATTATTCACTCGGATATGCCCTGGCAGGTACCGTTGCTGTAACCAGGGCTGTTCCCAAGGCCAGGCAAGATGTCATCCTATCCCTGACAGGGGAACAGCGCCAAGAGGTGGGGCTGCCATGGGGTGTGGGGGGACAGGAGGACAAGGCAAGGTAAGACAACCATGAGACAGGGGAGGAGGGAGATCCTTCCTTTCCTGGGCCACAGCTGCATCTCCTCACACTATAGGAGACAGGCCTACTTCTACCTGTTTATTACCCTCCATCTTCCCCCCCGCCCCCCAGGACTGCTCGGAGGACCAGAAAGACTTAGAGAAACCTGGAATAGAGAAAAACAGATGGGGGAAGGGGGAGAAAAGAACTATGGGGCCCAGCAGGGAAGGGGAGGGAATGGGAACTTGTGGTTCAAAGAAGGAACCAGCAAGAGCTGGCATAAAAGAGTCTCAAGCTAAACAACACTCTTGCCCTGGGAAAGCAGGGCTGCCAGAGCCTTGGAGCCTCTTATTTCTCCGATACCATTTCAAAGGAGAGTGAGCCCAGGCTGGGCTGAGAGGCCCTCCCTCTCTCCCAGAAGAAAACAATAGGCCTGTTTTCCTGAGCGCTTCCTGTAATCCAGAAGTGCCCACACAAGAGGAAGAGGGGGGTAAAGGCAATGTCTGTACCAAGAGACAACTTAGGGGAGGGGGTCTTTAATCTCCCATAGGCTCTATCAGCCCTCTCAAAACCACCGCCCCAAAAAAACTCCAAAAATCTAAATGCTGAGACAGTGACTGCTATGCAAAAGCTGCTTTAAAGCCCATCCCTTAGTTCCACTACCAACCGGATTACAAACCCTAAACTCCTTCTAGAGGAGATATTCTGAAGCCACCACCAGGTGAGGGCCTAAACCCTGAGAGACTAAGGGCAGATGGAGTTTTCCCAACAGGGACAAAGGCCTTACCCAGTACTGGCAGAGAATATGGAAGGGGGTGGGGGCAGGCAAATGTTCTGGGTAAAAAATTAAACATCTGTCAATTGCTATGAGTAGCTAAAGGATGTGTGAGCATGAGAAGAAAATATAGGAGAGTATGTTTGTATGTGAGACAGACAGAGTGTGTGTGTAAGTGTGAGTGTATAAAAGAAAGAGAGAGCAGGAGTGGGTTTGTGGGCTGGGGGTAGGGGACTGGCAAGAAAAGTCTCATCAGGTTGCCTCCTCCATCCTACCCAAGCAGAGAAACCAGACACAGCCCTCAAGGATCAAAGGTAAACTAGAAAGCCAGATGGCTGCCTTCTCAACAGGAGGTAGCCTTCAGAGTCAGTCTCCATCTACCCCAGAGCCAACAAGGGGAAATATGTAGCATTACCTCTTTTCCAACCCCAAAGGGCTCAGGGTGGAAAGCAGGTCCAAAGCCAAAGCATGAAACATAGGAAATATTCCTATGATGGAAAAGGAAATAGATGAGGAAAAGGGGTTATCAGAGCATCTATTAATTGAGTCACTAAAATATAAGAAAGAGAGAATGGAGGGAAGGTTAAAACCCTCCTGAATTTCCTATTGCCCATCACATCCAATAACATATTGGACACTTTAATAAAGCTTTTAAAAAAAACTCCTTTTCCCAGCTTTCATTACTCTAAAACTGCTTTGGGTTAACCCTACCTCTCCCACTGTGGAACAGAATCAAATCCCTTTTATTCTGATTCTACACTGTGATATACTAGCCCTCTGTTTATACATGTTTTTTGTATAAACTGCTATACATGTTTTTTGTTTGTTTGGTTTGCTATGCATGTTTGAAGTGTTTTTATGGGAATGGTGGGCAGGAGGGAAGGAAATCAAGTAAGCTCCAGGAGTAGAGGGGAGTGAAAAAACCCAGAGGGTATTTGTGTGCTGGGGAGTGGAGAGAGGTAGTTTTTAAGTCACTCGTCCTGGGTCCTGTGCCAGGACATGTCAACACACACACATGAACACACACACCCGTCGATACACGTAGCGGCAGAAACAAGTTCAGACACAACACATACATGAACACAAATACCATTCTAATCAGAGAACAGACAGATCAGATGGGGCTCTGCCTGGAGCAAAGAGGTTAGGAATAGCTCCCCTCCTCCTTCACCAAGATGATCTTGCTAACTCCATGCCTAGGTTCCCCACAGACCTGGCTGCCTCAGACACGGGCTCTGGGGTGTGGCTTGATCCAGACTGGGGGTCTTCACAGATGGAGAGGCCCACAGGAGGTGGGCAGCTGACACATGGAGGGAGCTAGGTGAAAGAAGGAGGGAGAGCAGAGAAAGAAAGTCAAGCTGAGTGTGGTCGGCAGGGAGAAGGGGGGACCAGAATTCCTGCGCTGGTTCTAAAATGGCCGCAGGCGAGGCAGGGGACAGATGGTCCGTTTCTGATGCAGAGTCGAGGAAGTGGTGAAAGGGAAAAGGAAAAAATAAATATCAGTCAGAAATTTAAAAATATACCAAAAAAACCTAAAAGATAAACAGCTTGCTTCTGAGGTTCTGTATGCCTCCAGAGCCTTCTAAGGGAAAATAGAGAACTGCAGGCCTGGGAGGCCAACCCCTTATCTCAGGTCTGAAAACTGTTGAATGTCATTCTAGCCATTCCCCTGTCCCCAGTCAGAAGGCCTTGCAAAGACTTCTTGGCAGCTGAGATGGCACCTCATCTTTACCTCCCTGAAACTCACTTTCCAAGTCTCATCTTAGGTAAATAAGGTCTTTGCTTTAAAAAATGTTACAAGTTGTCAGAGAAGCTTGATTCTACCTCTTCTACAAGAAGAGGTAAAGGGCTGATGTGATGTGTACTGTATAGCAGCTGTTTATAAGGTTTTGAGAATCAGTTTCCATTTGTGGCCAGCAGAACAATCTCTGCCTCACAGCTGTTGCTGCTGCTGTTGTCCCCCACCACCTAGCACTTTGCAATCTACAAGGTGCATCCACTGTCATTTTCTCATGTAGGTCTCAGACCTGTGGAGAAGCAGGGCAGGAATATTACCTCATTTCACAGAGGACAAGTTAAATGTCTGTCAAGGCATAGCTAGAACTCAAGCCTGGTTAGTCTTCTAATGGCAAACCCAAGGTGTCTTCCCACGGCATGCAGCATACAACGCACTGCCTCCCCATAGCTTAGTCCCTTAGAGTCCATTTGCCATCTGTGGGCCAAAGAGGTTCTTCAGGCTCAGATTTGACTGCCTTACAGCAGATTATACCAGGGATGGTTTATCTGGAGCCTTGACAATTCCTATCTTGGTGTCATTTTGCTTCTTGCTGGTGCAGGAATAAAGCAGAGGGGCAGGAGCCCTGCACTCAACTGGATTTCTCTCAGTTCTTCTAACACGCCATGTTCTTTCTCACCTCTGGGTCTTTGTACACGTCATTCTTCTTCCAAGTACATCCTCATCTGGATGCCTCATGCCCATCTTTCCAGACCTCTACTTAGACATCACCTCCTCTTGGAAGTTTCCTTGACCATCCCTCTGTTCCCACTGTATCCTAAACTGCCTCCCTCCCTCTGCTTCATGGCACCAATTATATTTCTGTGATGGCTTCTTTAATTGTCTGTCTCCTCTGCTAGACTAAGTTCTCAGAGTCAGGGCTGCACTCAATACCTGCCTGTTGAATAAATGATAATATAAATAAAAGAAAGTTGGTGTTATTTAGAAAAACCTTCCCTTCCCCTTAATGTAGTGGTTTCTAACATTAGTTTTTTACTTTTCTCCACCCTTCCAAAATGATCTGTGAATATTCACTTAAGTGCAATGCACTAGGGCAGCTAGTAAAGGCAAATCTTTCTTGTCATGTGACTCAGTACCCCGAAATTTATTTGCTTGGTTAATATGTATTACCAGAAAGTGGACTTTCTTAAAATAGGGAACTTCTAAATAGTCGGCAAAAAACAAATGAGAACATTAATAAGGGTAACAGAACAAGAAGAGATGAAAGGAAGGCTACCTGGAGGATAAGAGATATGCATTTTGGAAAAGAGAAAGAAATGGGCAGAGGCTGGCCTGGGTGAGAAGGGCAGAAACGGGTCCCACCTCAGTAAGAGGAAGACTTACGGAAAGGTTTAAAAGTGTAAGAGGATAACTCAGGGACAGATTTTCTTAGCTGAAGCAGAAAGGAAGAAAGACAAGCCAGAAGTGTAGCGAGAAGAGATGACAGGGATTGGTTAATGGGTTATACTGCACTAAGAACGAGAAGGCCTGGGCACTGGTTCTGAATCTATCATTTGGCAAATCAGCAAATCACTTAACCTCTCAGAGCCTGTTTCCTTATCCACCTAATCCCATCTCAAAAGAATTCATGGATGCAAAAACATTTTGGAAATCACAGGAAGTGCTATGAATTTGCATAGAGTCATTATGAAGAGATTGGCTCCCACAGAGCAAGGAAAACTGCATTGAATGCTGATTTACTAAGACCACTGGTGTCGCTAGGATGTTAAGGTGAAGAGTGGCAGCTCAGGAGAAAAGATACAAGATAAAAAGGTAGAATTGAGAGAAAGGCAAGTGAGAGAAGGGAGGAAAAAGATCTATGGCATTGGAGGCAGGGCTGAAAGGGGCGGAGGGAGGGGTAGTCCTGGGAAGGCAGGCACTACAGAGAGCAAGAAAGGGCACAGTGTGGAGGCAGGAGGAGGCAGGCAGGGAGGGAGATGTCAGGCCCATTCAGGCTGCAGATACCAAGCTAACGGAGGAGGACAACACTAGTAATCAGGGGCTGGATAATAATAAGGTTTCTCACTGCTGGTTTTCAATTGTAGCACAAACAAATCATTACACCTCATTGCCAACCTCCTTCTGGGGGAGTCAGGTGTCCACAAATCCAAAGGAAGAGAATGGGGAAGTTTCATGACCAAGGGAACCTATGACTTGTCTTACTCCCATATAACTTCTAATTCCAGGGGGCGGTGGGGGACAATCAGATGCCATGAGAGAGAATTTAAGGAATAAGGCAATGAAAGGCTAGGGTGCTATGAAGAGAGAACCCGGAAGGAAAGATGGAGGGTGCAAAATTGAGTCAGCTGGGAGAGAAGCAGGCAAGGGTGGGGCCAGTGGACAGCGGAAGGAAGGACTGAATCACAGACTTAGAAAGGAAGATCAGGGTTGTTCTCCAAAGGGTGGTGAGCACATATTCTCTGGCCCCACCAAGGACCTGCCCAGAATAAATTACAGCAGAAGAGATGTAAGTGAGACAGAAGGAAGAACTTCCTGACCAGCAGGACGGAGCAAACATGCTCACCCAACTTTCTACCAGGCCTGTCCCTCCTTTTCTTTGCCCTAAGAAACCTTCCCTGACTCCATTCATCCCAACTCCAGGGCCTGATGAACCAGTTCATGCATTCACTCAACAAACAGTGAGTGCCTGCTATGTATCAGGTACTACTAGATACAGAATTTGGTCATGAACAAAACAGAAATGGTCGCTGCTTTCATGCAGTTTACAGTCTAATCAAAGGAGCAGACACAAAGAACTATAGAAATTCAACTGTGATCAGGTCTGATGAAAAAATCGGTTACTATCAGAAAGCTTAAAGAGAGGATATGATGGGCGGAAGGGTCAGGAAAGGCCTGCTGGGGAAGTGAGATTTAAACTGAAACTTAAAGGACAAGTAAGAGTTAACCCAGCAAGGGCCAGGGTGGGGTGGGGTGGCAGGGAGAGCCAAAAGGCTCTGAGGCAGGAAAGAGTCTTAAATCTCCAGGCAAGGCTGTGGGAGGAGCCAAGCACTCCCAGCCACCAAGCCCTGAGTCTATGCCTTTTGACAAAGCTCTTTACCCGTTTTTATACCTTACCCGTTTTTAAACCTTACACATTTTTATACCAATTTCCTATCTCTCACATCAGAAAGAAGACCGGTATCCCCACCAGGGTCAAGCACAGGTTTTCTCCCCCAGACTGCGTGCTTCCTCTGGGTGGGCCCAGAGTTTATACACAAAAGGGCATGCAGGGTTGGAGTGACTCCCTGCCGGAATTCCTGACTCAGGGGGCAGGACAAACAGGAGTTTCGTGTTCAGATTCAAGATTTTGAAGTTACTTTTTTGTTCCCCAGTAAGGCTGGAAGATTTTCAGGAGGGCAGAGAGATGGCAGAAGCCTCGAGGACAGGCGGAAGCCAGGCTCACAGATGTCGGTGCCTACACCTCGGGGTTCAGTGACTCACCCACAGCCATTAAGATAGAAATCAATAGACTGGGTGGTTTTCTTTTATCAAACAAAACACTCAACCAGGAGGAGAGGAATGTTATCAGAACCCCAGGAGACACCCTTTCTGGACACTTTATCCAGAAAGTTCAGTAAGAGAAATCAGGTGACTACCATCTATCTAATGAACATTTAACTTGCTAAGCATTTTACATATATTTTTATTTAATCTTCTCAGAACCCTGTTAGTGGGTCTTGTTACCCTTATTTCACAAATGACAACAATAAGGTCTAGGGATATTAATTACCTGCTAAAGGTCACAAAGCCAGTAAGTGATAGAACTGGGATTTGAATCTGAGTCGGTCTCCAACGCCTACACTAACCACTAAGCTTTACTGTTGGGGGAGGGGCGAAAGTTGACGGGGAAGGCCCCACCTTCCTCCCTGTCCTCAAAACCCAAGTACAATTCCCTATTTTCCCAATCCAACCTTCACCCAGCTCTCATTCCTCTTCTTCCTCAGCACTAACAGATTCAGAGACTCAGAAAACAGTCTCTGGAAAGCACATGTACTAAAGTTCACACTTCAAACGGTCCTTCTCTGGATCTACCCTTTATTTTGTGTCCTCCCACAGGTGCCCAGCCCCATGCCACACCCTAGCAATGCCCCACCCTGAGACCCCTGTCCAGTAGGTACTGAAGTTTCCCAGACCAGCTCTAGACAGTCATCCTCAGCTACCCCACCCTGGCCACCCGGGGCCACGTCATTTCTCTCAACTCTTCCTTTGCCCAGCGTCACACACACAGTCACCACCCAGGAAGTGCACCTTTCCAGCCATAAAGCAGGATGCAAACCATACATCTAATCTACTTATAGGTTTAGGTCAGTGCTAAGAACAAATAGCACACCCCAGAGAGGGCACCCAAAGACTCAGGAAGGTAGGGAATAAAAGAGGGGAGGCAGAGGACTCCTGGATCTGGAAGGAACCTTAGGGACCATCAGGTCTAGTCATTCTCAGCAGGAAATTTGCATCAGAATCACCTGGGGAAATACACACACCTGGGCCCCACCCTGCATCCCCTGAATCATCTCCAGGGGCAGGGCCTGGGTATCTGTAGGTGCCAAAAGCTACCCACTCAGGTGATTCTGATTGTGCCTCTGATTAGCCACTATTCTTAGTCCCTCATTTTGCAGGTGAGGAAACCAAGTCCCAGAGAAGATGCTCATCCTGACAACTAGAGGTAGAACTGAAATTAGAACCAGGTCTCCCAGCTCCCAATGCCCGCTCCATGCATCATGCTGCCTCAAAGACCTAGTTACCCTGCTCTAACAATCTCTTAGTTGGCAGGCCTAACCAGGATCTCTCTAAAGAGGGGTCAATTGCACCCACCCTGAGGAGGTAATGAGGCCACGGCAGTGGATGGGAGCAGTGGATGGGGCATTATCCTTAACTTGTGAAAACACACCTAATCTGCGCAGAATGTCCCTTGGACCCCAGGCAAACCAAACACATGTGAGCCATTGATTTCTGGTGGGGACTAGGTGATACCTGAGTACTGGAAGACAAACCTAACTAGCTCTAAGATCTTGACCTGCTGCTGCCACCTTCTTTTTCCCCCCTTAAACTTTTTATTTTTAAATAATTTCAGATTTACAGGGTAGTTTCCAAAATAATATAAACCCATACTGAGAACTCCAACATACCCACCCCACCCCCCACAGCCATAGACCCAGACCTACCAATTTTAACATTTTGCCACAGTCGCCGTATCATTCTATCTACCCATCCAATGCTGGCACCTCTTAATATGTAAGATGGCCCAAAGATGCTCTGCTTTAAACATAGGCACTTAAATCACACTTTTTACTTTTTTTAATGGTGGTGATGATAACAATATCCAGGCAGTGCATAATGCCAGACTACAGGATAACACCTAAGGAGGACAGTGTTTCGAGGCCTGAGTGATTGGAACATTCTTTGATTTAAACTTGGAGCACCAGGGTTGGGTGGACTAGACTCAGTTCAATGAAAAAAAATCTACCTGATTCATACCTGACTCAATCTATGAAAAGAGTAGGTTTTCGATTGCAGAGAGAGGAACGGCTGTGAGAAGGGCCATTCAGTACTGGGAGGGCCCTGAAAGGTAATGCTAAATTTGTGGGCTCCTCTGAGACTGTGCACAGGGGACAGAGAAAAGAACATATGATCCTCCAGCTTTCCCTCAATCCTTCGGCTCCAACACTATTTTGAGGAAATGCTGAGGTCTCTTGTGCTGCAGGCTTTTGCCTGGAGAGTTCAAGACTTAGCCCTGAACAATGGACCCCCTAAGCTACCACCCCAACCTACCAGCTAGAGGCCTCTGTGGCCTGGGCTTTGACTGCTTAGACATGGGGTTCTCCTGCCTTCTTCTTCCCCAGTGATTTGCGTGCCAAGTCTGTCTCTCCCTTCCCTTTCCCTCTTCCTCCATGAAGGTCAATGAGGAAACTGTAAATGGTGTAGACAAGGGAAAATAAGGATTTAGGCAGGCCATCGAATTGGTCATCTCTATTCTAAGAAATCCAACTCAAATTCTAGATCATGCTTTGGGTCTGTCCAGGGGTGTGGGAATGTCAGAGGGATGCAGAGCATGACCTGACTCCAAACTATTCAGGCCTGGTGGCCCAGGAGGTTGAGATCAAAGGGGCCTCAAGGCAACCCACAGTTTAACAAAAACATCTTTAGCAGCCAACCACGTCCTTCCTCCCTTAAAAATTCAGGCCTTTTACATGGCCCATCATCCCTAGGAGAGAAGCATCAGAGCTCACATACCCTCCCTTTGCTTGATATTATTGTACATGTATGGGCTTTCATCACCTAGAATGGCACTAACCATAAATAAAAAAACATTTGTTGAGTAAAGCATCCTGCCAGAGATGCACAACTGGTCACCCCTAGGGAAAGGTAGAGACAAGAAGGACAGAAGACTCTTTCCAGTCCAAGGTACTCATCAAAGGCGGTTTATCTCATTTCCAGGGAAGACTCCCCTTTTACACATGTACCCACTTCACACACAAATGCAGAAATGCTGCTAAATTTTATTATCTTCATCCCCTAATTGACCTTCTTTCCAACTTCCTCTAGCACCTACCCACCAGGCCCCCAGATAAAAAAAAAGAAAGAGACTAAGAACAATCAAAATGATGAATATAAGCACAAAAATAGAACCAGAAGCAAGGTATAGCTGGGAGATGGCAAAAGGAACTGAGTTTGGAAAAAAAAAAAAAATTAACTTCTCCTTCTCCCCAGTAGTCTAGGATCACATGCAATCATTTCATTTAAAATCCTATTCAGAGCCCTATCACCTTGCATTAGAGCCTGGAGGGAGGGGAGTATTCTGGGTTGGCTGGTGACACATGACTTCACCTCACCTGACTCAACAAATGTTAAGCATCTACTATGCCAGGGGCTCTGCTCAACTTTGCACACACAAAAAGGGACAAGTCGGCCTTCCTCTCCTCCCTCTGAAGAACAGGCCTTCTGAATCATTTAATTCTCTTTCCTCCATACCAAATCTTCTGAATTCCTTTTTGTGCCTTTCTCCTCCTGTCATCAGAGTCCTCTGCCTGGCAGCCCATCATCTAGAAATATTTATCAGCTCTGGGCATAGCCCCCACAGAGCTTTGTATTTCCAGCATGTGTTAGAAATAGTCCACCAATGCCAACCTGCCAGCAGGTACCAAAGGCTCTGGCTAGAGGCACTTACTCCCTCCTCGCCTCAAAAAAGTGCCAAGTATATGAATGAAAGCTGTCCTCTACCAAGACACAGATCCAGACCATGTGCTCCTGGAGGGCAGTAACCATTTCTCATACCCAATCCATGAAACGCCATATTCCCAAAGTCTCCAAATACCTCACACAGAAACATGTTGGATGGTGTTACAGCCCTAAGTAACTCCAACAGAGCCTGTTTACTGTAGGTCACTGAAATATTAGACAGTTACAATTAGAGTAGAAAACAATACTGCTTCCTCCAAGCACACGACCTAGAATGTGAGCTACACTCTGCCCTTCTGTCCTCCCCACAACACCCACCAAGCATATATCTTGCCCCTGGGAGCAGGCCCCCAACAGCACAGAGGGAAACAAGCTCAGGATTTGGAGTGAGTCAGACCTGAGTCTGAATCTGGGCCCCACCTCTTACGGGCTTGTCCAACCTCAGGCAAGTTATTTAACCTCCAAGTTAACTTCTTTAAGGCTTGCTTTCATCTTGAAAATAAGTATAATATCACACACCTCCAAAGGGTATCATGAGGGATAACGACATTATATAAAGAAAAAACCTGGTGTACAGCAAGTGCTCATTATTATTACAACTCAAAAACCCCTTCTAAAATCAATTCACATTAAAATATAAATGACTTGGGAGAAGGTGTAGCTCAGTGGTTGAGCACCTGCTTCCCATATATGAGGTTCCAGGTTCAATCCCCAGTACGTCACATATATATATACGGGCAATCTTTGTTCCAAACTGAAGAAAGGAAGGAAAAGAAGGGTTTACTAGGGGTCTGAATGGATAAAAAAAATGACAAACTTCAGATTCACCTGTTGCCTGTCCACTACTCCCAACCCCCACTATGCTTTTATATGCAGATATAAGATAATTTCCATGGTGAGAAGTCACCTTGTTAAGATTAGAGGGTCTTTCTCTACCTTCTCCAGACCTTAGCTAGATAAGGCCAAGAGCCTATCAAGTTCTGCTCTCCTGACAGATTTAGAGATAGGGAAAAGTGGGATGACAGCTATATTGCAGCAGCTTCATCCACTTGTCAGCTGCTCTATTCTCAGCCTCTCACCCACCTCCAAAGCCCTGTTTTCTCCACAGGATACACTACGGCAAGAAGCCATCTACTTTCTGGTAGCACACCTCACTCCCCCAAATTAGAGTAAGGACAGTTATTCACCACACCTCTGCCTTCCAGGGGACAACTCTGGGATGAAAGACCTAAGAGTAGAGACAAATACGCTGGCCTCCTCTCTCAAACCCTGCATGCACACACCTATCTCTACTTCCTCCTGCTTTGGCTTTGGGGCACCCCTGTCCCATGATTTTCTTGAAGATTCTTTCCTGAGCCACCTAAGAATTAAAGACCAAGTACCAAATGTTTCAGCCACTTTCTTACAAATGTGCCTTGAAAGAAAGAGTGGGTGGGTAGTGAGGAGAGAACATGAAAATCTTCTTCCTTAGAGTCTGACTTGGAGCCTGTCCATTTTACCTTCAGAGGTGTGCTGGCAGACATATCAAAGCTGTTAGAAGAGATATGTGCCATGCACGAAAGTAACTGAGAGCCTTCATTCTCTCTCCACCCAGAAAAAAGCAAACAAGAGGACTTAGAGACTACTCCTGACTTCGTGGAAGAAACCTATCTAGTCCTTCCCCAGGTCTTTCTCGTATCCATAACAAGTTCATGAAAGGCACTATTGGCATTTTGGGTGGAATAACAATTCTTCAATGCACTGTCCCCACAATACTTATATAAGGCACAGTTCAATTAGTTGTGGATTGAATTTAGTGGGAAAGAACAAGTCACAGGATGACTTATCTCTTACCAAGTAAATAATTACTGAATCCCTACTATGTACTCAACATTTGTGTAGGCACTGTGCAGGATCAACAGGACATATGGATCATGGTCGTATATATAAGGAAATGGTTGGAAATACAAGACCATAAAACATTATTCATCAGTACAAGGCAATACTCATACATTATATTGTAAGGTCCATCAGAAAGTGGACAAGGTGATCAATGAGAGCTGGCATAGTCAGAGTTCAGAGGCGACTTCGTGGGGAGAAAAAACCAACAACACAGAAGTTGAGGTATTTCTTGAAGGAGATCA
This sequence comes from Cabassous unicinctus, assembly GCA_029593785.1. Taxonomy (NCBI): domain Eukaryota; kingdom Metazoa; phylum Chordata; class Mammalia; order Cingulata; family Chlamyphoridae; genus Cabassous; species Cabassous unicinctus. The sequence continues at coordinate 15,953 of JAQZBX010036069.1, forward strand.
ATTAATCCTCAATCTGTCCCTGTAAGAACCGCTGTTCATGGAAAACTCCAAATCTGTGGTTTCTGGAGCAATTTAGCAACCTGAGCCCTTCAAATCTCATCTTCAAGTGGTTCCTAGTAGGAGAGGGTGTGAGAACTTTCCCATTCTTCCTCAGAAATAGAGGAATGAATGAGAACAGGCTCTGTCCAAGACAAACCCCTGAGGCCTGCAGAGTTGGGGGCAAAGAAGAAAACCTGAACCATGTAACCTTTACTCCAGGAAGGGAAAGAGAAGGAATGTCTGAAGCTACTAGGCCAGTTTATGCCAGGCCTGCTTTAGAGAGGTCTTTTCATTCTAAATCCAAGGCAGAGGTGCCCAAGTCTGAACCAAAAAGCACTCACTGCCACACGCACTTACTGAGTCACAGACTCTGAATGGAGGGGGTTCGTAATTGTGACTACAGAAATGCCTCACTTTGCCTGGCAACTCTGGCTCTGTAAGATTGTCCTGCCATGGATACATACACTTATCAGATGCGGTCTGAGGTTGTAACTACATCCCCTGCCAAAGGTCTTGCCTTCTCCCTTACCAACCATCACTGCTTTTCTTAGACATATAGTCTCCATTTCCTCCATTCATCTCTCTCCAGGCACAAAGGCTCCACCCCAAAGCTATGCTACCGAACACTGCTCACAGCCCATCCCACCATCTTCCACACTGCCACCCTCCTGACATTCAAGCTGCTCCTAGAGGCTGGCTCTTCCAAGAAGCCCAAGAGTTGTGGCTTCCCCAATCCTGTTTCATTTCAAACATGCAAAATCAGTAACACTCCCCCTACACACCCCACTCATTCTTACTTTTACTTGTACACAATGTAAATTGAGAATCTCATCTATTTATATACAGTATCTATTTAATGTTAGGAAGAATCCCACTTCCCACAGACCACAAGCCTGAGGCTGGGCCTACCTTCCAAACCCTAGCCACCACTTAAGCTAGTAACATCCAGTGATATACCCTTCTCCCTCAGATACCAGCACTAGAGAACACACACACTCACCAGGCCTCTGCAGAGCAACATGTGTGTCCACAGACCCAGGACTCAGAGAGCTTCCCCCCAATAAATAAAAATGAAGGTCATATGAGTCATATGCCCTTCCCTCACATGCCCTTACCCTTTGAAACAAATAAACTTTTCCCCCCCAAGGGAAGATGTGGAAAAAATCCTTCTGGCAGTGAAGCCTGTAGTTCCCACCCTATCCTCAGGTTCCTGGCCCCTAGTAGTTGCCCAGATGGGCTCCATCCTAAGAATGGCCCCATTTCAGGGTCTCCCAATTTTGGCCATCCACAAACTCTACCTGCTGGCTCACCTCTACCTACTCTTCCCGTGGCAATGTCAGCCTGGCTTTCTGACATGTAACATTTCTCTCTTAATCAATAAACTAAATAAATATTTTTGTCTTGTAAAAAGTAAAAACAATTCTTATATGCTTTCATGGCATCTTAAAAGTTTTCCTCCACAGTGCTCATCAAGGTTTGCAATTTTATAGATAGATACATAGACAGACAGACAGATAGATAAATATTATTTGAGTAATGCGTCTTCCATGCTAGACTGTCTTGTTTGCCCGTCCTCTGTCTGGTTCTAGATTTTTCGTCAAACAGAACAGGAAATCCTACCCAGAGTGAGCAAGTACATCCCCAGGCTGTCTGGCCACTGGACAAAATTTCCAGGGCCTCCCGTGGGTCCCTACAATTGCATCTCTTTCTTCATTCCTCCCTCCTCCATCCCCTACTCCTACTAAGAACAAAGAACCTCAAGTACCTATTCAATCACCCTCAGGAGGAGCTTCCTATAGTTGAGAGAATCTCAGACTGCTTGGTTGGGAGGAGAACGGCAAGAAGAACAATATGTACCTCAGTGAAACAGCAAGACAAGGAGAGAATGAATGTGAGCTGTGGACGGAGTCCAAGTCTTCTACCAAGTCACATTTTTGTATCTTCTCATATTCTGGGGGCCTTCAAGAAATGCTTTGAGAGTTGACTTATTAACCTGATTACTTTTTGTTCTATTTCTTCAACCTTAGGAAAGGAAGAAAAGACAGAGAGGGATGGGGGTAGAATGGGCTTTGGGGAGGTAAAGAGACTGAATATCAGATTTCAAGAGATCTTGCTCTCTAAACCATTGACCCCAGGATAGCAGAAAATGAATATAATTCATGGTAGTCAGATTTAACAAAAACTTTCCAACCTTGAGTGTTCTAAGATTTGAGGAAAGCAAAAACTATCCTTTCATAACAGTTAAGAAAAGGGAAGACTGAGCTTGCAAAGGCACTCCTTAGGTGGATGCACGCAGAGCTCTGATTACATAGCTGAGCACAAAAAAAGACACAGTTCATAGTATCTAGAACCAGATTCTTAATACAGCGATTGACTTGGTGACTGAGGCAGGGAAGGATTTTACTGATAACTTTCTCTGGTAAACTTTGGAGGCAGGAAGATTAGGCAGGCAGACTCTCTGGATGGCTTCTGGAAATGCTCTCTAGTCTTAAAATCATTTTAGGTTTCTTGGTTGCAAGATTACTGCATTCTTTCTAGACCTACACCAGAATGCAAGCTTGTAAAGAGCAGTTGTCTACTTCCTGCCATCTTGTCCTCTAGATGACAACTGAGGACATTCTATGTATCTAAGCTGGGTGAGCTACCCTGTCTTAGGCACAGAGTTCAAAGTTGAAAGGAATGGAGGTCAGATTTGAAATCAGAATTCTATACAGCATAGTGTTAACTGAGCTCCCGGGGCAAGAGTGAGAGGGGTGGACCAGGTGGCTTTCTTGATGACCCTCTAATAATTCTCTCAACTGTCTGAACCTTACTTTTCTAAAGAACCTCTTCTCTATACATCACTAAGGGCTATGACAATCTGTCTTATCCCACACCATAAAGGGTGGTGGTGTCAATACCCCTGTCCGGGGAATGGCTGAACACCTAGTTCCAGCAAAGTTCTCTGCAATCTTCCTTCCATCATTTTGCAAAGCAGCATTTCACTGCACTCCATATGCCACCAGCTCCCCAAACTGTACCACCCCCCATTTGCAGTGCTCTAGGGAAAAAAGACACTACTTAATGCCATTACCTCTGCTGCAGGTCAGTCTCCCCATTTCCTTGCCTAAGGCATCTGTCATCAATATTTGGACAGCTAGCACATCAGAACACAGTGGCAGCCTAGAAATACATGCCCGGAACTGCCAGCTTTCCAAGTGGTGCTGGCTCCACGACCGCATGAAGGAAGGGAATGAGAATTCTCCAAAGAACAGACAAAACGACCAAAAAAGTATCATTTGAAAAAGAACATCTCTGTCAGCAACCACCACCCAGCAACAAGTCCCTCTTGACAGTGCTCCATGATGATTTCAACACAGCAATCATGAGCACAGCTCCATAGTTGCAAGGACACTGCAGTCTAAAATTTCTAACTGGTTGGACAGTAAAGAGAAGCTGTTTGATTTATGAAGTGGGTCAACCAAAAGAAGGAATGCAAAAGACAAGAGGTCAGCCAGGAGTCTTCCTCCTCCTTGTCTCATCCACTTCCGCTGATACTTATCCCTTATGAGGAGTCAAGAGTTCCAAATCAGAAGATTCTTCTGGAATATAACCAAGCTTGGACTCTGAGACTTTAAAAGTCCCTTAAAGCGGCCCAAATTTTCTGTTGGATGATCCTAACTTTATTGAAGGGCTTCTCTCAGATGGAGGCTTCCAGAACTCTGTGCTTCCAAAAACAATTTGATCTTCCTTAATATCAGACTATTACCTTCATCACCAGCTAAAAACCAAATCTTATCTTGAATCAAAAGAAAGACAACTTGGGCTCTTTAAGGCCAACTCATAAATGCTGAATAAGTTCCTCTCCCATTCCCCACTCCCACCCCTCTACTCAAGATGATGTAGTGAAGGGCAACACGTTTTGCTGCTAACTATCCAGGTTTCCATCTCGCACTGGAAAACAGAGCGAAACAACAGGAGATGACTGAGCTTGCAAGAGATGACAGTGGGGGATGGATGTGGCTCAAATGGTTGGGCATCCATCTCACATATGGAGGGACCTGGGTTCGATCCCTGGGACCTCCCGGTAAAAATTTAAAAAAGAAAAATATAGAAGGTGCACAGGCTGCCAGGCCCCGTGCGTGGGTGAACCCCCCAGGGCCTGTGCGCAGGTAGGTTGCCAGGCCCCGCGTGTGGGTGCACTGCCAAGCTCCGCGAGCAGGTGAGCTGCCAGGCCCCAAGCCACGCAACAAGATGATGACGTATCAGGAGAGTGACACAAGGGAAAGCCAAGATGAGACACACGGAAAAACCAGGAAGTAAGGTGGCGCAGGCGGTAGAACGCCTCTCTCCGACATCCGAGGTTCCGAGGAGTGAATCCTAGTGAAGACAGGAGGAGAAGAGAGGGCAGGAAATGGACACAGAGAGTTGCCCAGTGAATGGACACAAAAACAGCAAAAACGGGGCGGGGGGGGTGTAAAAAATGGATACAAGTAAATAAGTAAATAAATAAATCCTTTAAAAAAAAGAAGACAGTGCCACAGCAGCTTGCTGAGGTGGAGTGGAGGGGGAAAAGCACTGGGGAAAGGTCAGCAGCAAGGAGAAAGCTGGTCTTCTTTAGCACCATTTCAAAGAAAGCACCACTCTCCCTCAAGCCCTGGAGTACTGGGGTGGAAATGGGATAAGGGGACCGCTTTCCTAAGAAACATGAGGCAGGACAGAAAAAAGCACTGGGAGCACATGCCCTGGCTCTATTGAGGCACAGGAGAGAATAAGAGGGCAGGAGGAAGGCTAACTTTGCTTCAAGCAGAGAAGTCCAGAAGGGAAATACCACATCCAAGGTCAGAGGATACTTGCAGAATTGCTGGAAATCCCAGGTTGAGGATCCAGGCCAAACTACCAAGAGAGGCTAAAAAAAAAGAGAAGCCCAAGCAGAGTCCCACAAGGTTCAAACCAAAGGTCATGGTTTGGACTCACCCGTTTTTTATTGTATTTAAGTCACCACAGCCACAAGAACCTGTATAGCCAGAGTTAATCAACAACCAAGATGGGAAGGGAAGGTGGGGGTTCATTCCAGAGTGGAGCACATTAAGGGATTTTTACTCAATCTGGATTTCCGTTTTATATCCCAACTGACTTAACTTGAGAATCCCAGTTTAAACCCTGGTAAGCGGACCTTAAGAATCTTCCTCCTAAAGCCTTCGGTGCGCGCACGCAGGCACGCAGACACCATTGTCGCCCCCCTTCCCCCACAGCAATTCAATGCTCAGTCTTCATCCCCAGCAACTTATCACTTATCTCCAGCAAGTCAGATCGCATAGCCCAACATTGCACCAAACAAATTATGACCTGAATGGCAAGGGAAAAAAAAAACAAAACTGTGTCACCTAGAGAAACCCAATTAAGGACATGACTCTGCTCTCTTCAATTCCCCTCTCCCCTCCAGTCATATCCGGGGCACCTGTGTGACTGACCGCCTTTTCCCGCTATTGGCCATGTTCCCTGGCTAACTCAAAAGCCAGAAGTCAAATTGAACAGGGACCTCCTGAGAAGTTAACCTAGAGATGAGAAATCCTGTTCTCCCCACACCTTGGCCTGTTGAGAAAGCTCCAAGGGCAAAGGACCAAAACACCACCTGGCTGGCAGTCTGGAGTGTTCACCTTGAAATCACTAAGTTGTCCCTTAAGCCAAAGCTCCCTGCTGAAGGAAAATGCATAATACTGCTGAAAGCTCCTAAATGAGAGTGAGTGCTCCCATGAGGGGCAATAAATGGGTATTTCGAAGAAATTCCTGCTACAGTTGTTTTCCCTCAGCCCCCTTTCTAATTATTCCCTCTCTTGAGAGATCTCCAGCGCCTGCCGCCCGCAGCCAACATGCTCACTGCTTTTCCAAACCTCCTGACTGACCACATGCAGCATGTGTTTTGTGTGTGTATGTACATATAAACATCCTCTTCCCAGCCCATGCTAGAGTTTCCGAAGAGAATAAATGCTTCCCCTCCTCCCCCAGTGCACTTGTCTTTCCTCCTGCCCCACACGGCTGCAGAGTTGGTAATGTAATATTCGGGGACCCTGAGACCGGAAATGCCTGGTTCTGGACTGCTGCACTTGAAACAGGAGAGAAGGGATGGGGAAAACTGAACAAGGAGATGAGGGAGAAGGTAGGAGGTGTGGGGTGGAGTGGGGAGGCTGAAACTCCGACCAAGGAAGAGATGCAATTCAGCGGTGGGTGAGGAAGAGAAAGGGTGATGAGGGGGAGGCTGTCAAGACGAGTTGCAAAGTCAAAATTCGTTGAGGAGAAATGGGAGGAGGAGAATATAAGTAAGGACAAGGGTGGAGAAGGGACCAAGAGGGGGTAAGGGGCCAGGTAAGATTCTGCAGGTGATGGGGAGCCTAAGTTTAGCGGAACTAGAGGGTGGCCCTCAAACTGGGAGGAAGGGGTCCCGGATCTCAGGGTAAAGGTAGGGATGGCAGGGAAGTGTGGGGGCGGGGCACCATAGGGTGGGGACCAAATTGGCTCCGAGAATCTGCAGCGAGAGGGGAGAGAAGGGGGGCAGAGGGCGGGGGCCCAGCAGCAGCGGAAGTCCGGGAAAGGAGCAGGGGTCGCCGAGGGGCACGAGGCTGGTGGAGGGGGCGCCCGGGGAGCACGTGAGGCGTGCGGCCACCTCGCTCTCCTGCGGCGGGGGTGCGGACTAGGGCGAGGCTGGGGGACGGCGCGCTCACCCGCAGGGCGGACAGGTCGATGTCGTCCAGGCTGCGGGCGGGGGCTGGGTCGCCCATGGCCTCCGCGGGGAATGGGGCCCCGGGGCCGCTCACGCTCCGGCTCGGTTATTCCACTGCCGCCGTCGCCGCTTCTCCCCCATCGGGGGACCACGGGGGCGGGCTCCACCGCGCCTCCCCCGGAGAACGGGGAGCGGGGAGGGCCGGCTAGAGGACCGACCCACGGACTGACAGGAGCTATCGCCCCGGAGCCTGCAACCCGAGCGCCCGTCTCTCCTGCGCAGGCGCAGAGCAGCCGTGCACCCGGAGGGTGGAAGAGGGAACGTGATGCGAGCGCGCCGGGCTCCCCCTCCCCCTAGGCGCCGACACCTGCGCGCCGGCGCAGGAGAGAGCGCGAAAGGCATGCGCGAGGACTGAGCTACCGCGCGAGCCTGGCGTGAAAGAAGTGGGCGGTGGCCGAGGAGGCCGCGGAGCGCGCCCAGAGCTGGCGCGCGTGCGCACACGCGTTTCCTTCCCTTTCCCTATTTGTTTGCCCTCTCTTCCCCATTTCCCTCTTAGATTTCTGTTGGCGCCTTTCCTTTCCCTCTTTCTTTCGGGTGCCCGGCTGCCAATCAAGCCACCCACCTATCTACTTGCGGGGGAAGGGGGGTGGAACCCAACCCCCTCTACTGCTAGGGGGGTTGTTATGGAAACTCCCCACGCGAGGGCTGGTGGCCTCTAGATGGGATGGGCTGTCTGTCCACCCACCCAATTGCCATGGCAACACTAGAGCCGCTGGGGGAGGGGCCTCTCCGTGAGAACCTGGCTGGAGAAGCCACGTCTGGAGTGGGGGACTGGCTGCCTGGAGTGAGAGTATTGAGGAGGGGATCTCAGGTCTCAGAATAGGGATTCCTACCGCAGACCTATATCTCTGCACCTCTCTTAACAAAGTGTTCTGCACAAAGGAACTGTTCGAACAGTTCCTCATTGATCACTGCAGCTGCACGGGCGGGGGGGAGGAATGTCGGGAAGAAGCAGAGGGAAAAAGGAGGAATCTATCACCAATTCCTTCAAATCTTCCTTGGGTCACTTTAGATCTAGTCATGTTGGCACAACACCCCCCAGCCACTAGCCTCACGGGAGGCTGGGAAATTCTATGTAAAGAACAAGGAGTCATGTTCTGCCACTAATATGCTGTGTGACCTTGAACAAGTTGCTTTGCTTCTCTGGGCTTTTCTTTCACTAAAGTTGTGGAGGAAGGCTTTATGACCCCTGAAATCCCTTGCAGTGCTGACACCGAAAAACCCCACCACCAGCCTTAATATAAACATTACTTAGGAAAGTTTGAAATAAAGGTCTTTTGGAAAGGGGCTGAACACTCTCCTTCCTGGATCCTTCTCCTTGGCACATTTGGATGGACATCCAGTCTTGCCCCCCATCCCAACTCCTGTTTACCCTGCCATTGTCATCCAAGCCTCAGTCACCACTCACCACTACTATCAACCTCCTACCTGGCCTCTCTCAAGTCAGTTCTCCACACCAGAATGATTTTTCTAAAACTCAAATTTGATGCCACGCTCCTGCTTAAGACCCACAGTCTTCTAAGTAGAGCCAAAGACTCAAGATTCTGCCTTTTTTCTTTTTTCTTCTTCTT
>JAQZBX010036070.1:8669-24423 GCA_029593785.1 Cabassous unicinctus
GTTGGATTTCATTTTTTGTTTTGCTTTGGGTCAGCATGATAGCTTGTAATGAGCTGTGGCTGAGGGCTGAGTGGAGATCAAAGTTTTCATCGTAGCTTTAGTTCTTCTCCTTACCACTTGTATGGCTTGTGGCAGGTCACTTAATCTCTGAAGTTAAGTGAGTGACTAGTTCTCTGAATTCCCTTGCACCTCGCAGAAACTGTGGTGACAAATGATTTTTTGTTTGTAATTGACTATGATGAAAGAACCAAAAGATTATTTTGTTTCTCCGAATGTGAAACCTGCTCTCCGAAAGCTGTTTCCTGGCATAACACTTAAGTGTGCATGGTGTGGTGGTTGTGAAGCCAGTCAGACCTGGAAATTAAATCTTGGCTCTACCGCTTATTTCCTTGGAAAAGTAATTTAGCCTCTTGGAGTCTATATTACCCGTTCTATAAAATGGGAATGATAATAGCAGCACCTGCTTTTTAAATTGTGATGGTTAGAAGAAGTAATGACAGTAAATCACTGGCTCAGTGCTTGGCACATTTTAAGCATTCAGTAAAAAATATTAGTTATCATAAGATGCCTGGGGGGAAATGAAGCTCATGGTTAAAATGACCTACTTAATCATTTTAGTGAACTTAATCAGTACCATGTATTTGAAGTTTTATTCCAGTGCTGGTCTTTAGGACTTTTGAAAGTACTGGAAGCAAGTTGATGCCTAAGAAAAGTTTGTTAAGCAATTTAAGATCCATATGCTGATTTGGAAAACCTTGACTAAAGCCAAATAAGACGGTAGTGAACTGTCAGATCCTGGGTCTATAGTTGCAAGTTTCAGGGTAGTTTGTAACTGTTGAGATGAAATGTTTGCAGTGTGTGTTAAACTTGAACATGTTGGAAGGCAGCTGAAATGATGGCATCTTTGGTCTCTGCTAGAAAGATCAGTTGAAGTTACAAGAGAAGGACATCCAGATATGGAAGGTTAGTCTGCAAAAAGAACAAGCCAGATACAGTCAGCTTCAGGAGCAGCGTGACACTGTGGTAACCCAGCTCCATAGCCAGATCAGACAGCTGCAACATGACCGAGAAGAATTCTACAACCAGAGCCAGGAATTACAGGTATAAACTGCAATACCAGGCAAAGTCAACCAAGAGAGGCCATGAGAGCAAATGAGAAGAGAGTAAAACCATTTCCTTAAATGTTGTCACCTTGTTCATATTAATTAAAATAAAATACTTTTCTCTTTAAAATCATGGCAGGTATATTTCATGTCAGATGAATTTTTATTTAAGGCAAAGGTTCCCCAACTTTCTTAGTTCACAGCCCCCTTAATGTCTCAGTAGTTTTTTCCTGGCACTCAACCCAAAGAAATACCTAACAGTTTTGTGTATTAAGTTGATCCAAACAACTTAATGGGTATTTATGTCCTAACAATTTAGTAGCTGTTTGGAAATGATACCCATAAATATAAAACAATTTTTAAAATTTCATTTTTAAATAAACCACATCTACTTACTAATGCTCCTTTGTACCTTTTGGGCACTGCACAGTTTCTCAGACCTTGGAATCAGATTGGATACTGACACCCTCATTTTTTGTTTCACACTGATTTTCTCACTGTATTTCCTTTTTTATCATAGCAACCACTGAAAGCCCAGTTTTGCAAAGATATTGCGCCATCTAAAGGAATATAGAACAGTCTAATACTGAAACTGGTCTCCAGCTAGTTAGTAGTTCATATGCTTTCCAACAGATGTCGCTGTGTTTCCCTCAAAATTTAAAAATATCCCCTGGCATCCCTGTGAATTTCCTGCATCGCCCCAAGGCTCTTTGGTGCAGTTTAGGAACTGTTTTTTGTTTGTTAACTTTTGTTAACAGTAAGGAACTCAGAAATCAACCATAGCTTTTTTTTTTTTTTTTAAGGAGGTACCGGGGATCGAACCCAGGACCCTTGTACATGGGAAGCAGGTGCTCAGCCACTGAGCTACATCCACTCCCATTAAGAGTTGGTTTTTTCATTTGTTTTGTTTTTAGGAGGCACTGGGGATCGAACCCAAGACCTCGTACATGGGAAGCAGGCGCTCAACCTCTTGAGCTACATCTGTTCCCCCATAACTTACTTTTAAAACTAAGAAGTCAAATCTTAATGGCCCAAGAATAGTAGAGCAATTAAAGAACTGGGCATTACCATTTCTCTGTGGGCTGATGGCCAGGTAGGTTCGTGACCTGTCCTGACAGTGTTGCTATAACTTTATGCTGACATCTCTTTGAGTAGACAAAGCTGGAGGACTGCAGGAACATGATTGCAGAGCTGCGGGTAGAATTAAAGAAGGCCAACAACAAGGTGTGTCACACTGAACTGCTGCTCAGTCAGGTTTCTCAAAAGGTGAGAAATGAGACACACCTTTATTTTTACAGAACATGCTGACGTTTTTCCTTCAGACAGGATGAGTATATTACTGGTGTGCCTCTGTCAGGAGTTCTCAACCAGGGGCAATTCTGTCTTCTCCCCCTCTCCCCAGGGGTCATGTGGCAATGCTGAAGACATTTTTGGTTGTCACAACTGGAAGGGATGCTCCTGGCTTCTAGTAGGTAGAGGCCAGGGGTACTGCTACACATCCTACAATGCACAGGCCAGCACCCCACAACAAAGGACTGTCCAGCTTAAACCCTGGTCTATGGATATCCTGAAGAACTCTTTCTTAATACTTTGCTTATATAAATGTGAAAAGTATGTTCAGGTTTCAAGAATGGGAGTCTCCCCTGGGGCTTTATCCCACTGGACCTAAAGTCCCTGCTGTGGTGGTTGCATATATAGCCATCTTTTCCAAGCTTCTTGTGGATGGCCAGGTTTGATACAGCTCATTTGTACATCTCCTTTGCACAGCACAATTTTGAAGCATTTCTGCCCATTTTTCCCCGTTGGGTGCCTTCCTCCCCACCAGCCATTATGTCAGGGAATTTGAAACCATGGGTGTCACTGAATTAATTTGGTTCTAGCGGTTCCCTGTTTAATGTCCTTTTGCTGCTTTTGTGTTGCTGGGTTTTTCACTTTGTTTATGTGTTTTGTTTAGCTCTCAAACAGTGAGTCGGTCCAACAGCAGATGGAGTTCTTAAACAGACAGCTGTTGGTTCTTGGGGAAGTCAATGAGCTGTATTTGGAACAACTGCAGAACAAGCATGCAGACACCACAAAGGTATGCTGGAGCTAGGTGGAACCAAAACCTTAGGTAGAAAAGATCTTAAGATCCAGGAGGTATGTATGAGGCATGTCATACAGAATGGCTTTGTGAATCTATCATTTTCTAAAAGATGTAATAGTGGTCATGGTGTCCAGTCCCACCTCTCCTCAGCCTAGGAATATAAACACTTCAGTCATCATGTGACCTTGTTTCCCCTGCTTGGGTTGCTTTAAAATTAAGGTGTAAGTGAAAATACTTAATCAAAATTGGTATAGAGTAGGTGTTAAAAGTGTTTTTCTCCCCATATCCCCTTTAAAAAATAGAATGACAAAGGAAAAGGATGGGGAACCAGTCACTTCTGTTTAACATAACTCTCAGGACTGTCGATATATGCTGGTTTACATATCATTTTTTTCTTCCTTTTAATGCTGAATTTAATTTCAGCAGATGGTGGTTCAGTCCTGGCAACAAGGCCGGCATCAGGATGATCTTACATTAATTAGTGCCTCACCAATGGTATTGAAGCAGAAGTTTTATGTCACTTTTTAAATAGCCTCAGGTAAAGTTAGTGAATGAGGTGGGAATGGAATTTTAATAGTAAATGCTCAGATGCTTCCTGTCACTAACTTCTCCATCACACATGGGCCTTCTTTTAGGATTTTTTCGAGCTTGTGCTTTGTAACACTTTTTTCAACCAAATGTAGAGTAGTCTTAGAACTGAAGAGATATAGTTTCCATAATACAGTTACTTCTCAGCTCCTCTGCTCTCAGATTCAGACTCCCTTTAGAAGAGTGTTAAATGTGGAACTTTCTCTGGAAACCATCTATCACTTATTTTGGAGGTATAATGGCTTTGGAAAAAGAAAGGAAGGAAAACAAACTTAAGGAACAAGAGAACCTTTGAAAAAGCTTTCTTAAATACATTCTTAATATCTCCTAAGAGACATATATGAGTTGACATATGAGTTGCTCTGCAGTGCTGTCTTGTTTGAGATACATGTACTCTTTGGGACCTTGAGCAAAGCACATAATCTCTCTGGGCCCTGTTTCAGAGTCTATAAAATGGGATGATGCTGCTGACTTGTAACAGGATGTCTTCAGTTGTAAGCAACAATAATAACAAAACTAAATGGGCTTTACACTAAGGAAATGTTATTATTTCACTTGACAAGAAGCATGAGGCAGGTGACTTCCAGATTGGTCAAGTCACCAATTTAAGGATACCATCAAGGACCCAGGTTCTTTCCACTTTTCTTTACTGCCTTACGTATCCTTTTGGCTTTTCCTCAGACTAGCTCTGCTTAGGGTAGCAAGATGTGTGCCACAATTACAGACATCACAAGTAGACACAGTGATGTCCCACAGGAGAGAGAGTCTCTTCCTATGGGTCTTTTATCTTCAAGGAAACCTTTCCTGAAACCCTCCAACAGACTTACCATCCCTTATTGGCCAGGATTGTGTCACGTACCCATAAATCTAACCTAGTCATATCCTTGAACCAGTCGGGATTTGCCCCTGGAACTAGAGCTAGGTTTATTCTTGTTTAGTCAAATACAGAGGAGGAGTGTCATTATGTTTCATTCAAGTGTCATTATGGAATGGCTGGGAGGTATTGGCTATATTCCTTCATGAGGCTGTTGCAAACATTAGCGAATGTACATAGATATACCTTGCTCGATTATCTATAAATAACTACCGTTATTTGTGACAATGGTCAGATCTGTTCATCTAACCTTTGCTTAAATCTGAAGCCATTTGACACAACTGGGGTGGCCACATTATCTGATACTTAGTTCTGAGCTTAAATCTACTGCATTCAACTTACCTAGGAAGCATTGAGTTTACTAGTCATCTTCAAGGCAAGGGGCACCTTTGTGAAAGTTCATCTCTTTGCTCCTTATGATTTATTATCTTTAAAAAACAAATATAACTGTTATACATGCTTGTTAGAAATGTATCTTTTGTGTCTTTCGTCTGTGCATTTGTGTATACTTGCTCTGCTTTTTAAACTCATCTGATCAGATCACCTGCCTTGGCATGATTAACCTGCCTTGTCAGGGTACCTAATCTGCCAGTGCTGCTTTACTTGAGAAAACCTGCTCCATCCATGTTGCCTTCTCTAGCTTTACTTTAGCTAGTGCTAGGAGAAGGAGAAAAATATAGAAGAAAAAATAAATGACCCATGATACCACTATATTGAAATTATAACTGTGAATATTGGCATATTTTCATTTGTTTTGCAGTGGATATGTTCATATAGTTGATCATACTAGTCACACAATTTTGTAGTAGCCTTTTTAATATTTTTGTTGATTAAGGTATATCTTAAAAATAGAAGATATACCTTAACTTACTTAACTGTTTCCCTGACATTAGACTTATGGTGTTTCTAGTTTTTCACTTATCTCAGTAATGCTGTGATTATTTTTATGACAAAATGTCTCACATGTACACATGATTTCTGTACTGCCTTATTTATCCTGTTGGTTTTTCCTCAGACTAGCTCTGCTTATGGTATTAACCTAGGGCTACTAGGTTAATATTCACTGCTGGCTTTCCAAAAAGTTGTTCTAGTTTTATTTCCATTAGCAATAATCTACAGTACCCTCTCAATATTTATTATATTGATTTTTTTAAAAAAATTCTTCTGCCCATGACTCCCTTGTCTGTTTTGCTCGTTGTTTTTGCTCATTGTCTGCTTGTTGTTTTTGCTTGTTCTCTGCTTGTTGTTTTTGCTCATTGTCTGCTTGTTGTCTGTTTCTTCTTCAGGAGGCACTGGGAACTGCTTGAGCCACATCTGCTCCCTGATCGTTTTGTTTTTGCTTGCTGTCTGCTGATTGTCTGCTCGTTGTTTTTGCTTGATGTCTGCTCTTGTTTGTCTTCTTTAGGAGGCACCAGAAACCGAACCCGGGACCTCTCATGTGGGAGGCAGGTGCCTAACTGCCTGAGCCACATCTGCTCCCTTACATTGATTTTTCAATAGGATATGGCATTGTTCATTTTCTGAAAGTTCTAACTCCAATCTCTTTCTCTTTTTTTAAGGAAGTAGAAATGATGAAAACTGCTTATCGGAAAGAATTAGAAAAAAACAGAAGTCACCTTCTCCAGCAGAATCAGAGGCTCGATGCCTCCCAAAAACGGATTTTGGAACTGGAATCTCATCTGGCCAAGAAAGACCACCTTCTTTTAGAACAGAAGAAATACTTAGAGGATGTCAAAGTCCAGGCAAGGTAACTCTCATTGGGAAAGGTTTTTTGCAGTGATGTGTGTTCTTTATTATGTGAAACGTCCCATATTTTGGGTGGTCCGTATCTTTCAGAGGACAGCTGCAAGCTGCAGAGAGCAGGTATGAGGCTCAGAAAAGGATCACCCAAATGTTTGAATTGGAGATCTTAGATTTATATAGCAGGTTGGAAAAAGATGGCCTCCTGAAAAAACTTGAAGAAGAAAAAACAGAAGCAGCTGAAGTAGCAGAAGAAAGGTAAGAACAAAGAGTTGATGTCAATGGCCTTGTGATTAAGCTGCCACTAACAGAACAAGGACAGCATTACATGGGTGTTTAAAAAAAAAAAGCAGTCTTAACTAAATTAGACAAGGCTGCAGCACTCATCTCACTTCATTTCAGAGAGTCAAACTTGACTTCCCTTTCCCCAAAATGTCCAGTGAGCTTTCTGTGCTCTTTTTCCTTGGGTCTGCATCACTTGATATGGTCACAGGAATAATTTATACTTAACATTGCCATTCAGTGTTCATAGTTGTGACTTACATTTCTCTTGATGAGAGCCCATGGCTTGATTCCTCTACTACAAAATATAGAGTGGGCTGGCAGAGTTCAATGTCAGTGTGAGCAAGTGTCATTGTAATTCCATACCTTCCAAATATGGATGCTATAATCACCAACTCCTTTTTTCTTCCCTGAATTTCTTACAGGATTGACTGTTGTAATGATGGCTGCTCAGATTCAGTAGTGGGGCACAATGAAGAGGCATCTGGCCACAATGGTGAGACCAAGATCCCCAGACCTGGCAGCACCCGGCACAATAGTGGAAGTAGAGGAGGAGGAGGAAGCAGCAGCAGCAGCAGTGAGCTTTCTACCCCAGAGAAACCCCCAAACCAGAGGGCAAGCCCATTCAGCAGTCGGTGGGAAACTACTGTGGGAGAGCCCTCTACCAGCATCCCCATGACTGTTGGCTCACTTCCCAGTTCAAAGAGCTTCCTGGGCATGAAGGCTCGAGAATTGTTTCGTAATAAGAGTGAGAGCCAATGTGATGAGGACGGCGTGACCATCAGTAGCCTTTCTGAAACCCTAAAGACAGAACTGGGCAAAGACTCAGGTGTGGAAGCTAAGACTCCCCTGAACCTAGATGGCCCACACCCTTCTACCCCAAACCCAGACAGTGTTGGACAGCTTCGTATCATGGACTACAATGAGACGCATCATGAACACAGCTAAGGATGATGGTCAATCAGTGTTAACTTTCATGTTGTTGGCATACAGCAGGAGGTGTGAATGCACGTTTCAAAGCTTTCCTGTTTCCAGGGTCTGAGCGGCTAGCTCATGCAATGGAAATGGGATGGAGGTCCTTTTGATAATTGACTGAACGCAGAACGGTTTTTGGATCTGGCATTGAAATGCCTCTTAATCTTACCCTTGTCCCTCCCCTAAACCGCTCTTTTATTTACCTAGCAGTGTGTACTAATCCAAGGGCCAGTTTAAGTTCTTCAGTAGCTTTATTTTCTTTTCTCCCAAATGGTTGCATCCTTTGAACCTGTGCAATATGAGGCCAAATTTAATCTTTGAGTCTAACACACCACTTTCTGCTTTACTGAAGCTCAGATAACTTGGTTGGCTCTTGGTTTAGACCAGGTAATTGGTGGCATTGCAGGTAAGTCTGGTTTTGTTCTTTTCCAGGGGGTAGTATGCAAAGCTGATTGTCTTCACGTGAAAGCTTTTTTCATGAGACTTTTTCACTGCTTTTTGGTTCTGAAGTTCAGCACCTAAAGCAGCAGATTTAGGAAAACAATGGTTTATTCACCCTTGCATTCTTTTGGCAGTTCTGATAAGCTTCCTAGAAAGCTCTGTGTGAACAAATTTCTGCTGTTTCAAAAATCTAGAGCTGGCATTGTGGAGACCATATTTATTTACCCTTTGGGAAAGCTCTGATCCTCCTTCCCCCACTACCTCTTATTTATTTGGTGTTTGCTTGAAAGCTGGTACTTTTCTGAGCACAGGCTGGCAGTGTAGATGGTAAAACCTGTTCTTGCAGGAGAGGAGGAATACTAACTTAGAAAAGTTACCCAAGAAGCACTTGTATAAGAGTAACTGCATCTCCAAGCAGGTCTCGTGCTAGCTGAGCCTTTTGGTTAAACTCCTCTCCGTTTCCCTCCCTTTGTGTTCACACTTGCCTCTTGTTTATGTAGCTTCTTGGTAATACCGCAGCAGAAAGACTCTAAAGTTCCAAAGAGTTTCTTCAGTGTTTTATGTGACCATCGTCTCTCAGGCTGTTTTAGTTGCCTCACTGTAATAGTAGGTTCTAGGCCACCAAAAAGGTAACAGCTTTTTCACACCAATTCTAACTTTCAGGGACCTACTATCCAGGGAGCTTGTTGCTGTTATACTCCATGTTAGGAATGGCAGAGCATTTTAAAGGAAAGCCTGGGAGAATATTGACAAAGGCTGACTGCTGTGTACCCACTGGGGTGACCACTTGTGCTCAGGAGAAGTGACTCCAGTCAGAACACTGACGGTAGCAGAGAATCCAAATTCAACAAATGCTCCTGAAATAAATGCTAGAAGCCTAAGAATTGTGGCCTGGTATTCCAGCTGAGGCAAGGAGAGACTTGTTAGGAAAGAGCAAATGAACTTGGTTTTCCTATTTCTCTTCTTTCCATAAAAAGAACAGGGTTCAGCCATGAAGAGTTAAGGACAAACTGTAATGGTACGAAATCTTACTACATATGGAAGCTTCCAACATGTGAGGATAAAAGTCTTTTTTTTTAAAGTGTGGCAATAAATATTCTAGCATCCCTAACCAAAGAGAGCTAGACAATTAGGGGCTCCAAGTCACTATGGCTATGCTGGCAGAAGACTTCCTTGGGACAGGATTTTTGGGTGTGACTGACCGATGCTTAGCCTAAGGGAGGGGGCATGCTTAAGTGCTCTCAGCCTAGCACAGGGCCAGCAGTTGCCACTAATGGCCCAGTGTGGAGTAGTAGTAGCACTCCTCTTAACTTTGTCCAAAGGAATGCTTAAAATCCAATATGTTCTTGTTTTCTAGTTCAGTTTTAGAAAAGGAAAACATGAACAAATTCAGGAAGAAAAAAAAATGTTTTAACTCTTGAAACCGGTTTCCTCTCCCCAAGCCCAAGCAATATGTGCCACAGAACAAAGATACCAGGCACTTAAAGCCTTTGCCCTACTGGCAAAGCAAAGGAAGACAGTGTAAGAAAGAAAGAGGAAAAAAAAAATTTTTTTTTAATGGGCAGATTGTAAAACTATAGGAAAGAAAAGGAGGCAGCATGGTAAAAATGGAACAAGGACGAGGCCAGAAGCTCCATGGGCAGGTCTCTGTGCACTGTGACCTTGGCACATTCCTTCATCCCAAGCATCGTTTACTCAGCTTTGAAATGAAGACTCAGCTAGATATCTCCATCTCAAGTTCCTTTGAATTTTAGTTGTTCATGGTTTGTTTCTGTTTGTTTTGTTTTTGTTTTGTTTTGTTTTGTTTTTCCCATCTGAGGTTGGGGGATTTAGACCTGGAGTCCTGTTAAAGTTAGCCAACCTAAAAATTTGGGCCTTTATGTTGCAAAGGACTCCAGAGTCAATAGTAAGGTTTTGTTTTGTTGTTTTGAAGGTGATACCTACCAAGAATCAGTGGCTCACTTGATCATGCTGCAGCGAGTATTTTTAAGGATGGACAGGTGATGGTAGAACTCCCAAGAGACAATTCAGGCATGGGAACATGCAGGTGAAAGGTATTAGAATAATTATTGTTATGTGCAGTCTGTCTTGACTCTGTCTGAGCAACTTGGTATTCTTAAGTGTTGGGACTGGATAATATCCATCCCATAATCACTATGAGCAAGCTTACCTGTCTCAGTGATCTTTGACCAATGTGTGTAGCCTACTCTGATTCCCACCTAACACTAACCAGGGTTAGCACAGACCCTGAGAAGATTGGAGTCTGCTACTTTGCACAGCATGAAATTTGTTTAAAGGAGCACTACAATTTTATTTTGGGATTGAGGGTAGGTAGGGAGGAGGGGAAATAGGATGATGACAGCATGGTCTCCATAGAGAAAATGAGTTCCTGAATCTACTACAGGTAAATAAGCATCTGGATCTCTATCAGATGTAACTTTTGGATTTAAAAAAAAGGCTTTGACAAGGTTGTGACACAGACTATAAAAATAGTATGGGATTGGAAGAAATATCTGTCCACAAGTAAGAAAACTGACTTAAAACCAAAGGTAGAAGATAAAGGTCATTTCTTGGATCAAGAAGTTTTAAAAGGTCTCTTTGGAGATGAGTGCTAGAACTAGCCTTATTAAAGCAGGTGGGTATACAGTGACTCTCTAGGTTTATTGATAACAGAGTTATTCAGGAGAGAAAACTGTCTGACCTTTGAGAATACGCTGTAGACGGTTCTCGTTAGGCTTGTATGAGTGGAAAGGGAAATGATAAGCTTCTTTGTGAGCCAGAACATATATAAAGTGTTTAGAGGGAGTAGCCCAAACTATTTTTAAAAGGTAAGCTATTACAATCCAGGAAAAGGTCCTGGAAACCACTGACAATTAGAAAAATTAGCCCACCATGCTGCCATGGCCAAAAAGGCCAGCAAATCACTGGGCATAATCAGGATAGGAAGAAACAACCCCAGACTCTGGGTCATCCCCATTTGCAGTACCACATCTAGTTTCTGGTGTTTTCGTTATGACATAACTCGTGAAATTGTTTAAAGAAGAATGAATAAAATCATGGGGATGAAAGGCTATCTGAGTTGGACCACAGAGGTTCAGATTTAGTTTAAAAGGGGGGAGGGGTGTATGTGTTTGTGTTGAGAATATAACTGAAATGTGCTATAACTAGCCAATGTGAATTTGCAGGAAATACTAGAACATGCCACTTGAATCCAGAAAAAATAATTGAAGAACAAATGAAAGTACTATATGAGGGTAGTAAGCACTAAGAGGGTTATATGAAAGTATAAGCAGGTTTAAGAAGGGTTGGGCAAAGTGAAGGCTCAGTCCCAGAACTGCAGTGGAGGTGGAGTGCCTCCTGCCTTTTGAGGATACTCTCAGAAAGGCTAACTGCCTCACAGAGTGGTCCTGGGGAGAATCACAGTCCCACCCAAGAGAATGTCTCACTTGGGGAAGACAGCTGCCTTGGGTGGAACAACCCAAGTCAGCACACCTTACTTTGCTTCATTTTTCACTCTTCGAGGTACATGCTTTAAAATTGACCTGCAAAGAGTATTGAAAAATGTATCCAATATGAAGATGTTGGAGTATCTGTTTACATCCAGAGTTCTGTGGCACATGCCCTCCTGCTCCCACCCTGTCCCCTGGACTGCTGCACAGTAATTGATTGCACTTGATTAAGCTTCTCTCTATAGGTAAAAGAACAAGTTTAGGTTGGGGACTGGCCCCTATAGGCTGCTACTGTGACCTTTGGCCCGACGTGGCTCGTTTCCCTGTCCATTGATTCAGTGATGTGCCCAGGGGGAGCAGTGTTTCCATCTTGCCTACACCGTCCGACAGTCTATATATGCTAACCTGAAAGAAGAGTGGCTGTAGCTACAAGGGAAACCTGACTGGGATGGTTGAGCACCTACGCCCATGACTGCTTTTGGCTTTGAAACGAGTTAATGAAGGCAGAAGAGCTTTCTTCCCCACTTCCCAGTGGATAATAGCAGAACACACTATGCCACAAAATTATCCATTCTCTGGGATAAATAGGCCGGTTTAACCATTGAAATAGACCTTTTAGAGGAGACCCCTGAGAGTTTGAGAACCCTTAGACCAACCCCTCTCTCCCTTCCTCTACCTTGATACAGTGTTTGGATAGGAGGGTACAGTGCTGCTCTATGTAGCAAATACTTTGGCTTATTAAAGAAGAAGCCAGGCATTTTGCACTAGGAAGAATCAGTGATCACTTTTCAGAAGACTTCAGTGGACCACAAATATATTATGGAGGAACAGATTTTGCTAAGACATAATCTAGTTTTATAACTCAATCATGGATCAACCATATAGCTAACTTGCAGTTTAAAAGAGATCCCATCAGTGAAAAGAAAACATATTTTTTAAACTGACTGCCTTTAGTTAAATTCAAACTTTCCCACCTCCATCTTAAAAGCATGTCAAACAATCCACACCTGATGCCATAAAAATGAACTGCAAGGGAAAATGGTACAATCTTAGTGAATGGGAATTGGAATCAAAAGGGTTTGCTGTCCTTCTTAGGATGTTCTAAAATGTCAAGGCAGTTGCTTGTGTTTAACTGTGAACAAATAAAAATTTATTGTTTTGCACTACTCTGCTGTGTTGATATGGAGTGACTGTTGCTGGCTTTTGTGAGGCTTATAGACAAAACAGGAGACTAGTCCATAGATGCAAAAGCCTAAGGGTCTGGATTGGTTAACTTGGGTGGTTACAGGAGGGTGTTGACAAACGGATTCTGGCTCTAGTCTCTATAAGACCCTTTTATGCTGGCAAATCATCTAGTGAACAGCCGCAAATCCTACCTTTATCTGCCTCAAATTCATGCCTTTCCCCAAATAGTGGCATGGTGGTGTGGGTGGGGTTGACCTGAGTCATCTGTACCAGAGAAACCCTCAAAGCCAGACAGCCTGCCTGAGTCTGCACTGTTGTCCATGCTTGCTTTCTGTGTGCACTTGAATTTCTAGGGGTTTGTCTGGCATAGTGGCTTTAATATAGTCCTTTTGGTGGAACCCAGTTGACATTTAAGTTTTTGTCGAGATTTTATTAATCCCGAGCCTTGCCAATTGTGTTTTGGGAGTGTGCCAAGGGGAAAAGTGCAGCTACTTATGTACCACCTTGTATGCCTTTCAGATATTTTCAGATATTTAAACAATTTTTAGATCCACTCTGGCCTTAAGATCTTTTGGCTTGGGACATACTGGGAAAGAACCAGTGAAAAAGAGCTCTTTTTGCAATGTAATTTTCCACTGATTGCTCTATCTGGTCGTCTCTTAAAATCAGTATCATTCTGTCCATTTTAATGGCAGAAGCAGCTTCTCTCAGACCACTAAGACAAAGGCTCAGACAGAGGTGGCAGTTTTAAAATTTTCTGGAAATTTCAGGTTTCCTTTTTGAATAGGTCTCTAACTGTACAAGGAGTGACTTTCCACCTTAGGAGAAATGTTTAAATGTTGGCCTGTGGATTTTTAGCATGAATCTCTTACAAGCAAACTCTTTTTGGAAAAGGGTATATACCTGTCTGTAGTGGTTTTTCTCCTTGTTTTTGGTTTTCCTGGTGTGGCTTTATAGCCTGATGACCTCTTAGGATAAATAAATGTAGGTTTTCTTTTAGGGATAAATCCCAGGAAATCAAGCCAGGCAGAGAGGTGGTAGAACACTTTTTATTCTTGACCGTCTCCCCCCGAGGAAGCAAGAATACAGAAGCTAAGTCGTCCCCTGTGAAGGGAAAAACCAACAGTCAGACATTACTTCAGGCAAGCTCTGAAGTCAGTGACACATTTTACAATGTTTGGGCCTCGATTAAGTTGTCCTTGTACAGGAGCCACAAAATCAGAATTCTTCCAACTTCTGTCATACATCTCCATCTCCCAAGTGAAAGGAGAGGGTAAGATGGGTTCATTCTGTTTTTGGCTTTGGTCCAGAGACCTAAACACACTTAGGAAGTTCAACATGCTGATCCTCACAACATCCCTGTAAGGTGGGAACCTCTCTGTCTTGCAGAGAGGTTGTGGCTTGCCTAAAGTTGCGGGATGGCAGTAGGAAACAGAAGCTGTGCAGTCTCCTCCCACTTGATCACTCAAACTGGAAAGCTGGAGCCCACAACTTGGGCAGGCCTGGCAGAGCGATGGATGGTAGCTCAAAGAGGACCTGGGTCAGGGCAACTCGTGCCTTCCATTTTGCCACCCTTCCTGGGACACCCTCTAACAACAACATACTGCTTGGGCAACTTGTTTAAGTGGGGATCCTCTTCTATCAGCACAGAGCCTGACAGTTAGAGGTGAGGAAAAGTTAGAAGTTAAAGCAAGAGAGGGAGAGCAATTCTCAATAATATATTGGCCAGTCCCTTTGGGGGCTAATATGTGGAAGCAGGGACTGTGAGTACCAATGAAAATGCCTCAACCAGTAGAAGCCAAATTAGGTAACAAACCACCCCCACCATATCCCTGTAGGTCACAGGCTTTGAGTTACAGTTTTCCACCAGGTGGTCTCCAGGGAGGTTTAACATAGACATTGCGTTTCCCACTAGATCTGAGGCTGCCTTGTGTAGGTCCCCTACTTTTGTATGTTTTTAGCCAAGTCTGGGTGCCTGTGCTTTGGTAAGTACATGTGGCTCCCACGGTGCTTTTGCAGTATGCCCGAGGGTCACTCACATGCTGCAGCACTTTGCGGGGCAGCTTCTCCGAGTGAGCGATCCATTCTTTCATTAAGTCTAGGACTATAGGGATAAGACTGACCACGCCTCCGTAGTGGTTCCTGGCCTCGTCACAACTGAGGTGGTTCACCACATCGTGAGGATATCTGCAGGACGGCAAGAGGGGGATCAGGTGAGCCCACGGCTCATGGGACTCATCGTGCAGTGGAAAACAACTTACTGACCTGCGACAGGTTT
This sequence comes from Cabassous unicinctus, assembly GCA_029593785.1. NCBI lineage: Eukaryota > Metazoa > Chordata > Mammalia > Cingulata > Chlamyphoridae > Cabassous > Cabassous unicinctus. The sequence goes on from JAQZBX010036070.1 coordinate 23,668, forward strand.
CTAATCCTAACTGTGCATCAGAATCACCTTGGGAGGTTTTTAAACTACACACCAAGCTCAGGCTTTCTATTCCTGGAGATTCTGGTTCAGTAAACTTAGGGGGCCAGGAGCCCAGGTATTTCTGATATAAAAGGCAGGAACTGAGAACCACTGACCTATGGTTTGTAGAAACCTGCACTACGGGTTTTACCTAATTACCTGCTGTAATCTTTTCCAAAGTATGTTGTTTAGTTCCTTTGATTCTTCTTACCCTAATATCTAAATAGCTTCCTTGAGAATTTGGCACCTTGTTCTGTGGATTTCCCAAGTGTCAGAATTAGGGAACCCACAATGGTGGTGCCAATGCCCATATTCAGCACGTGGCCATTTGGTAGACACAGCCAGGACAGACCATCTAACTGATGTACTCTCTGTGATTCCCCAGTAAACCCGATTCCTGGTCTGTCCCATTCCCAATGTATCCCAGCATCCTGAACAATGCCTGACACATGGGTGCTTGGAAAAAATTAGAATGTCAATTTCCTAGGGTCTAATGAAAGACTCAAACCTGAGGTAAAGACATTTAAAAAAAATAAAATTGAAACATGAGCACTTTCAGTAGGTGAGGGATATCAGAAATGGGGAGTGGTCTTGGGAAGATGGGTCTGTAAGGACAAGGCCAGCAGGCTGACTCACTGGGTAAGTTGCCTCTCCTGCCCTCTATAAGCAGCAGTTCCAGACTTAGACCTCATAAATTTACAAGATTAAAAAAAAAAA
>JAQZBX010036071.1:0-24320 GCA_029593785.1 Cabassous unicinctus
CCGGGTTCGCGTCCCGAGGCCTCCTTGTGAGGGCACGCCAGCCTGAGCGGTGCGGTGGGCTGATGCAGCAACCTCACGGCAGGAAGCGGGTGTGGCGCAATGGATAGAGCACCCGTTTACCATATGAGAGGCCCCGGGTTCGCTTCCCGGCGCCTCCTTGTGAGGGCAGGCCGGCTCGCGTGGCGCCGTGGGCTGATGCAGCAGGACCTCACAGCGGGGGGGAGATAAGCGGACACGCAGAAGACACGCAGCGAATGGACACAGCAGCACAGGCAGCAATGGGGGGATAAATAAAATAAAATAAATAAAAATCTTAAAATAAATACACAGAGTTTGAATTTCTCCAATTGTCTCATATTTTTTGTTTGCTTTGTTCAAATCAGGATCAAATAACAATGATACATTTTATTGGGTGTGACTTATATTTCTCTTTTTTAAAAATTGGGTATATCGAGGTATAATTTACATAGAGCAAAATCCACTCTTTTCTAGGTGTATGGGTCTTTGAATTTTAACAAATGCATGCAGTCATACAGCCACAACTACAATCAAATAAATGCCAGCAATCCCAAAATGTCCCCTCTGCTTCCAACCCTAACCATGCAAAATCACTGATCATTCCACGTTCTTAGAGCTTTTCTTTTCCCAGAATGTCATGAAAATGGAATCATATACTCTGTAAATGCTTGGTTCTTAATTCTTTCACTTAACATAATGCTCTTGGATTCACTCACCTTGCTGCATATACCAGAAGTTCATTCCTTTTTATTTCTCTGTCAGTTTCCATTGTTTGGATGCACTGCATTTTATTTATCCATTCACCAGGTAAAGGATATTTGGATTGCATCCAGCTTTTATTGGTTATGAATAAAGTTGCTATAAACATTTGTGTACAGGTATTTGCAAGGGCTTATCTTTTTAAATTTTTCCTTGGGTAAATACCTAGGAATGGGATTATGGTTTTGCATGGTACATACGCATTTAACTTTATAAGAAACTGCCAAACTGTTTTTCAAAGTAGCTGTACCATGTTGCATTCCCAGCAGCGAGGGGAGGTTTCACCTCTACCATATCTTGATCAGCACTTCCTACTGACAGTTTTTGTTGTTGTTGTTTAATTTATCTATTCTAGTATGTGTGCAGAGACTCTCACTATGGATTTAATCTGCATTTCCCTAGTGATACATGACGCTAAGCATATCTATTCAGGTGTTTACTTGCCACCATCTCTCTCTCGTGGTGAAGTGTCTGCTCACACATTTTGCCCATTTTTATTGAGCAGTTTGTTTTCTTATTGCTGAGTTGTGAGAGCTCTTTGTCTATTCTGGATCCAGTTCTTTCTCAGGTATATGTTTTGAAAATATATTCTCCTAGTGTGTGGCATTTCCTTCCAAAAGAAAGAGGAGCAACCACTTTTCATTTTGATGAAGTCCCACTCGTCAATGAACCTTCTTTTACAGTTTATGCTTTTGATGTTATATCTAAGAAATCTTTGCCCAAATCAAGGTCACAAAAATTGGCTTCTATTTTCTTTCAGAGATTTTAGAATTTTAGGTTTTATAATAAATCTCTAATCTGTTTTATGTTAATGTTTATGTGACACAAAGAATTCAACATTTCTTTGTTTTGCAGGTGGATGTCCAATTGTTCCAGAACCATTTATTGAAAAGACAATGCTTTCTCTGTTGAATTGCCTTTATAATTTTGTCACACATCAATTGACCACATATATGTGCCTTCATTTATGGATGTTCTATTATTGTGTTATGCTGATCTTGGTTCCTTTCCCTATTCCACAAAGCCTTGATTTCTGGAGCTTTATCGTAAGCAGTCAAATCACGTAAGGATGTCTTCCACGTTTGTTTTTCTTTTTCAAAATCGCGGTGGCAATTCTACTCCCTGTGCGTTTCCATATCAATTACAGAAGTAGCTCGTCAATTTCTAGGAAAATGGGATTTTGTTTAGGAATGCACTGAGCATACAGATAAATTTGGGGAGAACCCGACATCTTAGTACTATTGAGTCTCCCAGTCCGTGAATACAAAATATCTCTCTATGTAATTATGTCTTCTTTTTCTCTCTCATCAATGCTTTCTAGTTTTCAGCATGCGTGTTTTTAGCAAACTCTCTGAATGTTTCGTGTTTTGGTGTTATTTACTGGTGCTGCACCTTTATTTTAATTCCCACATGTCCACTGTCAGGAATATAAAGGGTGAGATTGAACTCTGCACAGTACCTTTACCCCACAACCTTGCTGAACTCTCTTAGCACTAGCAGTTTGGGTAGACGCTTTGAGGTGCCTGTTAGACAAAAATTTTATCTGTGATAGAGACTATTTCGCTTCTTCCTCCCAATCTGCCTACCTTGTTTTTTTCTTTCATCGTTGCTGTGTTGGCCAGGACTTCGAGCACAACGTTTCGTAGGTGTGGTGACATTAGAAATCCCAGCCTCAGCCTTAAAGAGAAACATTAGCTGGGCTTTTCCCCAGAAGAGGAAGTGACCTTTAATACCTACTCAACTTAGAGGTTTCTAAATTTGTTTACCTGAATGGATGCTGAATTTTTCAATTCATTTTCTGCATCTATTCAAATGATCATATTGTCTTTTTCTCTATTCTAGGATGATTGACATTGATTGATATTCTGGTGCTGAACCAGCATTGCATTGCTAGAATAACCCCACTTGGTCATGATGTATTCTCAGTTTTTATACCCCTAGGTTCAGTTTGTTACTATTATGTTGAGGATATTCACGTCTGTGTTATGATGTATATTGGTCTGTAATTGCCTTCTCTTGCAAAATCTATTTGATTTTTATATCAGAGGAACACTGGTCTCAAAAATTTACTTGGGAAATGTTATTCCCTCTTTATTTACAGAACAAGCTTATGTAAATTATTTGTTAGAACACACTAGTGAAGCTGTCTGGACTTGGCATTTTCTCTGTTGGGAGAATTTAAACTACAAATTCGTTGTCTTTAATAGATATATTGCTTTGCATGTTCTCTATTTCTTCTTGAGTGAGCACTGGTAGTTTGTGACTTACAGAGACTGTCTATTTCATATTGAATTTATTGGCCAGAGTAGTTTATAATATTCTCCTATTACACTTTAAGTGTTAAGATTTATAGTGATGCCCCTTTTTTTCATTCCTGACATCCATAATCTGTGTCATCTCTTTTTTTCTTATTTTCTTTAGCCAGGGCTCTATTTATTGTATGATTTTTCTAAAGAACTAGCTTTCCTTATTGATTGTATTTATTTTTTTCTGTTTTCCATTTATTTGATTTCTGCTCTTACCATTACTATTTCCTTCCTTTTGCTTCTTTGGGTCTACTGAGTTCTCCCTCTTCTAATTTTTTAAGGTGGAAGCTCAGACCATTGATTTGAGTTCTTACTTCATTTCTAATATGAGCATTTTCATGCTGTAAATTTCCATTTGGGCACTGCTTTAGATATGTCCTACAAGATTTTTTTAACTGATTTTAATTTTCATTCAGTTTGAAATATTTTCTCATTTCCTCTGTCACTTCCTATTTGAATGATGTGTTATATGGGAGTGTATTGTTTAATTTCCAGATAGTTGGGGATTTTCTGGATAATTTTCTGTTACTGATGTCTAACTTAATTCTGATATGGTTAGAAAGCATAGTTTGTGTACTTTCAATTCTTTTAAATATTTGAGACCTCCTCCATGGCCTGGAACCTGGTCTGCCTGGAGAGTTTTCCAGGTGCACTGAACAACCACAGCCTGGCTCTGTTTTCTGGAAGGTTCTATGAAGACCATCCTGGTCAGCCTCGGGGCCAGCACTGGGCAAGGCCCCCATGTTCTTACTGAGCTCCTGCCTTGTTGCTCTGCCAGTTACCGAGAGAACAACGGTGGAGTCTCCAGCTGCAGCCATGGATTTGTCTATTTCTTTGCTCAGCCTGACCAACTTTTGCTTCACATATTCTGAAGTGCCTTTATGAAGTGCACTGACACGCAGGAATGTTAGGTCTTCCAGGGTAGCGGCTGCTTGGTCATCAGATTAAGTTCCCCTTTACCCCCACAACACTTTTTATTCTGAATTCTAATTTGCCTTTTTGTAATAGAGCCACTCCAGTTCTCTTTTAACCTCTGTTAGCATGATATATCTTTTCCATGCTTGCCCTGTTATCCTCTCTTTTTCTATTAAAAGTGAGTTTCTTGAGGACATCACATATTTGGGACTGAAAATTGGAAAACCTCTGGCTTTTAATTAGGGAGTTTAGAACTTTGTATCTAATTGTCTCATTAGTTTTATTTTGTTTTTCTATTTGATCCTTGTTCTTTTTTCCTGTTTTACAGTTGAGTATTTATTAAGACTCTAATTTTATGTCCACCATAGGCTTATTAGTTATAGCTCCTTCTTATCATTTCAAGTGTCCTATGCTTTTCAATATACATCTTTAATTCATTACCATTCACCTTCAAATAATATTATACCACTTAAAGTGTGCGCAATACCCTTTAAATCCAATACTTCCAATTCCTCCTTCCCGTCCTGGGGAAATCGTCATATGCTTTGATTTCACATGTGCTATAAGCAAACAATACATTGCTATTCTTTTTTCTTACATAGTTGGTCACATTTTAGAGCAATTAAAAAGGGGGAAATAACACAACAAAAAAATTTTTTTGGCCTTAATGTATTTTATTTCTTACATTCTTTAGTTTTTTTGTAAAGCCAAGGTTAGTTCCAGTATCGTATTCCTTCTGCCTGAAGGGTCTCCTATAAAATTCCTTGTAAAGGTCTACTGGCACTGAATTCTTTTCAGATTTTGTTAATTTGGGAAACTATTTCATCTTAGATTTGATAGTTGTTTTGCTCACTATATAGTACTAAGTTGAGAGATTTTTATTTCAGGATTTTAAAGATGTAATGCCATTGTCTTCTCTCTTGTAGAGTTTCTAACAAGAAAACCGCTGCAATTTTAATCTTTGCGCTACTCTCTGTAATGTGCCTTTTTTCTCTGTTTTCAAGATTTACCCTTAATCTTTGGTTTATAGGAGTTTGAATATGATTTGTCTAGGTTTGCTTTTTCACCTTATTTTGTGTTTTTGCTATATTTCCACTTTGCCTTCTCTCAGTTCTTGGATCTGTGGTTTAATGACTTTCATTATTTGTATGTTTCCATTGTCATTATAGCTTCAAATACTTTTCCTGTCCCATTTTCTCTCCTCCTTCGGAGACTTTAATTACACATGTGTTAAACCGTGTGATATTATCCCACAGCTCTGGGAAAGTATGTTCTAGTTTTCCCTCTTTATCTTTCTTCTCATTTTGCTTCAAAATAGGTCATTTCTATTGACCTGTCTTCAAATGTTCTGAGCCTTTCCTTGACTGTGACACATTTACTCATGAGCCCATTAGAGAAACTCACTTTTGGTACTGTGTTTTTTCCTAGCATTTGAATTTGACTCTTTCTGGTACTTGATATATCTCGGATGGAATTCTCCATCTGCTCATGCACAGTGCTCTCCTTTTCCGTGAAATCCTCTACTGTGTCAATCATAGTTAAAGTCCTTGCCTGGCAGTTCCAGCATTTGTGACGTCTCTGAGTCTGGTGCTCTTAATTACCTTGTTTATTGACAATGGCTTTTTATTTCTTGACGGTCAGACATCATGGACGGAACAATAGAGCAAATAAAGATTTACTTCTGGGGATGGCACGCCCCTCCTCTGGTCAAGCTGTTAGTGAGCAATTCTAAGTTGGTATTGTCAGGAGTTGACCTGGATTTGGGTTTTGTTGCTAAAATTGCCTTCAGTTGCACCATAATCTTCAAATTCTGCCCAAAGTTCTTTTATTTAGGTTGAGTTCTGGGGTGTCTGAGGATTTTTCTCAAAGTCTGTGCCCCCTTCAACTTTCAGCCATCCCTGTCCATCCACCCTCTGCAGCTGCCCCTCCACCACTGGGAGGCGACTTGCTTTTCACTCAGTACTTGCTGGGCTGGCAGGATGGGCAGGTTTCCTCTGTTATCTGCCCCAGTATCAGTCTGCAGGAAGCACTGTCTTTGCTGTAAGTGTGGGGCTTTCTTAGTGTCTATGCCCCTTTTAAGAAAGGTGAGGACTGTTGAAAGAGTGTATATCCTATTCTCCCCTTTTCCTCTTCTCAATTTTAACAAATAATTTGTGGTCATGCTTTCAAATTATAACTATTATCAAAATTTCTTCTCCATCAGGAGAATTGGTTTGAATTTCTGTCATTTTAACAAAATTAACAAGTTCTCACATATATCCTATAGGCTTAAAAGAAATTGTTGATAATTACAGATATTTTGAAACCTGATCTCCCTGTTTTTATTTCTTGTTTTATATTAATTTCTCAGTTATTTGAAAAATAAATAGAAAAAATAGATAATTTTTTCTGAGGATATAAACCTTACTGAAAGTATTCAACTTCTAAAAGGATTCTAAAGTAATAGTGTTGCAATGATTTTAAAATTAGAGAAAACATAAGCTCATGTTTACTTTGAAAATCTTACAGGTAGTTGATTGAGAAAATGGGATCAGGATGGACACTTTCTGAATGAACATATGAAACAGAATCGAATAGCATCAAACAAATGGACATAACAAGAGACTGAAAAAGCAGGACATAATAACAAAAGATTAAAAATACAAAATATGATTGCAATAAACTGCATTATTAAAAGTCAGAAATCATGTTTTGAAATAATTGAGCTAAGCTTAAAACAAAAAAAGCAAGGCAACATTGCATAAGAAAGAAAAAATAGAGATGTAAAAGTGATGGCAACGTAATTTTGGACAAAGTAGAATTTGAAGTCAAAACATAAGACGTGACAAAGTTGCTCCACTGTCTTTTTTTGAATGATGGGTTCTTTGTTGAGGCAAGGAATGTAATGGATGTTATGGCTTCCTTGTTAGGCAAAAATTTATTCTATCACAAGCTGTTTTCTCCATAATTCTCCAAATTTTGCCCCATCACCTAATATTGTAGAATGGTCTGAACTTCTGTCTTCTTCTATATAGCATCTGCCCCATTCATGAAATGTGACTGAATATATTGAGCAGGATATATGGACTGCTTTACCTCATTTAACATCTACTGCATTTTATTTGTTTTTAAAGAACTCAATTAAATATAGCTTTGCTGTCTGCTTTCTGACTTACATATACGTCACTATCATAATTTTCATTTCTTGTCCACTTTCTCATCTACATATGCTTAAGAATTCCTCTATCTTGTCCTGCATCACATTGCTTAGATGCACACATTTTCTTCTTACCTTTCACCATTTTCCATAAAGTCCTCTCTTTTTTGTCATATTTGGGTGAACTAGAAGTTGAAGAAGCAATTTTTCCCGAGCCCCTGTGCACTCCCTTTACGTAAAGGAACCTTCTGGGAAGCAGGCTATTCCCAACACTGCTCTCCACCTCCCTTTCCCCTCCCCAGCCTCTCTTTCTGCCTCGTTGAAGGAGCTGAGGCACAGCCAGTATTTTTCCAACATGGAGTTGGTAGTGTCAAGCTTTTTGATCTTAAGCTGAAGAGAATATTGATGTACAAAATTTTTAGATAAATTTCCAGTTTTTAACAAACTATTATCTCTTGGAACTTTGCTGGACAGAGAGTGAATTAATTATTTCCTGCTCCCGTTGTTTGATTCTCTGCATATGAGAAGGTAGTTTTATTCCTGCAAACCTTGAAAGACTCGGAAGGTGTTCGTTTCAGGAGCAGCATGAGAAGAAGAATCCCCGGGGAGCACATTTCCAGCTGGTCCTGCCTCTGCCTCTACGTGTGCTTGGGCTCATGTACTAAGAGGCACTGCTTTCCTCCCTGGAAGGTGTGGGGACTCCTGTCTACTGCATGAGAGCAGGGGATGTGGATGGAGGAGATAAGGCAGGTGATGCCCCGTCATATGTGTGCAGAATCTTCTGCAGAGGAAGGAGGCAAGTGACCTGGCACACACCTGGCACACCCCAGTGTGGTGAACTACGGTAGGGACAAAGAAGCCACCTCTCTTCTTCTGGCTGTCTGGCTCTGAATCAATTTCTGAGGACCAAGAACGAATGAATCCTAGGGTACTTCTCAATTCAACCCATCCACACTCTAATTAGGGAAAATTCATTACAAAGCTGTTAAATTATTGATCAGAGACCTTATTCTCTAGCACAGTTTTGGTCTGCATATTTTTGCATGCTTGGGTTTATTTTTCAGGGACAAGGCGCTAGTCACTGAGGCTCTTCTGCTTCCTGAGGATAAAGGAATACTTTCCTGATGGAGCCATCAGCCCCATGATGAAGAGCAATGTAAAACCCCACAACAGTCCTCGCAGAGCCCCCATACCCACTCACAGTGCAGTTCCAGACTGGAGCCTGCATCCCCTGCTGTTGATCCCCACCACGCCCCCAGCCACACTCGATGACTTGTGGTGACCTCATTGTACAACATGCCACGTGCTTTGGTGCCCTCGGTCATCTGAGCTCTTCTCCCTGCGCTTGGAATTCCATTTCCTTTTTACTGCCCTGGTCTTTGTGATGCAATCCAGGAGCCCCACCTCCATTTCTGACCTTTCTTTCCCAACACTTTTTTTTAGGAGGTACCAGGGATTGAACCCAGGACCCCAAACTTGGGAAGCAGGCCCTCAACCACTGAGCTACACCCACTCTCCAGTGAGTTTTTTTCATTTATATGTTTGTTTTTAGGAGATACTGTGCAACATGGGAAGCAGTTACTACATCTGCTCCCCTCCTCCCAACACTCTTAATGCATATTGTGCAGTAAGCTCATATTACCAGCCTGTTTGGGGATTTTCTCCGGATTTATGAATCCCCCCTCTAGAGTGGAGCTTCCTAGCAGAGCCTCGCATCATCTTGCCTCCTGGTACCACGCCTGCAGACAAAGTGCTCAATGACGGTTTGTCTACTGAGTGAGGAAAAGCCAGTGAATGCTAACCATTGCATCCACGCTTACAAAGTGGCTAATAGGCTTTACGTGGACCTGAGGATAATGGCCACTCACCATCATTGTCGTTCTTAGTGAGTCTAAATAATAAAGCTGAGTATTTTAGAATATAAGCTTTGATAACTTATGCAGATCAGACTGTGTTCCCATTATCTCGGGGGCTGGGCAGTTAACTCTGAACCAGCAACAGAATGAGGGGGACAATGTTAAAACAAGTCTCAGACCCCCCAGCCCCACCCAGGCGACCTCTGCGCTCAGCTCACAACACACTCGCGCTAAGCTACTTGCTTGCAGCACATCCTTTTAGCACGTGGTCTATATTTCCCTTGTTATAAAAAGCAACACTTTACCCAAAATATTACTGTGACTGTTACACAAAAATTACCATTTACCCAGGTAAGAAAAATGAGCCCACCACACTAGGCCCATTGCAAATGAAGGGGTTTGGCTCACACCTTAAGTTCTCTTAGAGTTGTTTGTGATCCTTTGATTTCATTTGCAGGGAATAAATGAAATATATCCATGATTCCCAGAACATATTTCTCAATGCAACAATTTATAATAAGATTGCAACTTAATGTAATAATTTATAATAGGATACATGTTTAATAGCAATTGTAATAATAGCTTTTCCTGATTTTTCTGAAAAGTTACATGTGAAAGGTTTTTATTAAAACATTATTAGGATTCTGGGAACATGGCCATCAGGTCAGGCAGATAAGCCTCAGCTGTCACTAAAACAATGGAGAACGAGCCAAAGACTGCTTTGGGGACCTGCTTTGGGGTACAGCAGATCAGGACACTGCTTCACATCACCCAGGAGCGTGAAGGACAGAGAGATGAAGCCAAAACAAATAATCATGAGTTATTAAGCCTCCCGGCCACCAGGAAGGTCTCCCTTCCCCCACCCCGGAGACATTAAGTGAGGGGAAGACTCCTGGTGAATTCCATCCAACTGACAGGAGAGCAGACTTCTCCCTCCCTGCCAGCTGCTTTGGATATATATCGAATGGGGGAAGGTGCTCTGAGTCATCTAGGAGGGTACAGGAAAGTTAAAGAAGCCAAAAGAAAATCATAAGTTGCTCACCCCTGTGACTGGAAGGGACACATATACCCCACCCTCAGGGCAAATTCTGTAGGTGGAGCCGCTGGTTCCCAGCTCCCAGTGGAGTGTGTGGGCTGATTCCCAGGAAGGAAGAGGGGTCTGGGAGGGTAGAGAGTGGTTTCTTTGCAGTGAATTTGGCCAGCTGAGCTCCCCTTGAATATCAGAAGGGACCCCGACTCAACAGAGAGAGGGGAGGGATCTCCTCAGGCAAGTGGTCACACCCAGCTGCCCAGGTAAAGAAAGGAAGTAGATCAGAGCAGAAGAAGGGACAGACAGGTGCCTAATCAGCAGGACTCTAGGAAACTGCAAGCAATCTACCCTGCCCAAGGAAAAGGAGGTGGATAGCTTTCTAAAAGGCTAGCTAAACTAAGGAGACAGGTTAGCTCAGTGGAAAAATTCCTGCCTTGCATATACGAGGTCCCTGGTTTGATTCCTGGCTCTTCTTAGAGAAGTGATCCACCAGGTTATCAGGCATCGAGCTGAAATTTTATGACAGGGAACATATAGACATTCTCTTTGTATTAGCTTTTTATTGGATCCCTTTTTTTAAAAAAAGTTTCCTTTTTTAATATTTTCCTTATTTTACTCACTAAAACCCAGTTCAAACCCTGCAGACGGCAAGATGCAGGGTGATTGATTGATGAACACCAGCAGCCTGAGAAGATCCTTAGGGGTTTAAGAGGGAAGCCTGTTTTTTCGTGTTTACTTTTGTTTTTTGTTCTTTTTTCTCCCTCTTTCTCCTTTTTAAATGAGATGCTGCTGTCTTGTTTCTTGTTTGTTGTGTTTTCCCTTCCTTTGTTTCACTGGTTTTTTGTTTGGTTTGGTTTGGTTTGGTTTGGTTTGCTTACCAGTTTTGTCTACTTATGCTATTTCTTTTCTCTCCTTCATTTTCTATCTTCTGTTTTCTGTTGTTGTTATTTCATTTCACCTCTTTTTGTTTGGTCTTACTCGTGTTAGTTATCCATTTTCCTATGTCTTGATGGTTCCTCTCCTACATTTTACCATCATTATTACTATTATTCTTTTTCTCTTCCTATCTCTTTCCTTTTTGCTGGTCCTAATATTTTTTTTCAAGAGAACATAGACAATAGCAAGGAAATAGAATAAAAATGCAACAACAAAAAAAAAACCCTAGAGTAGAGAGAGAAGCTAATCAGCTGAATAAACTTATCAAGATAAGCAGATGCCTAGACACCAACAAAAAATTACAAGCCATACTAAGAAACAGGAAGACATGGCCCAGTCCAGTGGACAAACTAAAAACCAGGAGGAGATGCAGAACATGGAAAAACTAATCAGAGATGTCCAAACAAATATCATGAGTCAACTTAGTGAAGGAAGAGATTAAGGATATTAAGAAGACACTGAGAGAACATACTGAACAAATTGTAAACATACATAAAAAAATAATGGATATGATGGTGATGAATGGCACAATCCAAGAAATCAAAAATACACTGGAAACACAGCAGATTTGAACAAGCAGAGGAAAGAATCAGTGATGTGGAAGATGGTATATCTGAAAATAAACAGATAGAAAAACAGATAGATAAAAAGATAGAAAAAATCCAACAGGGATTTAGGGATTTGAATGACAACACAAAACACACAAACATACATATTATAGGCATACCAGAGAGAGAAGAGAAGAGAAAGGGGACAGAAGGTGTGTTGCAGGAAATGGTGCCTGAAAACTTCCCAACTCTATTGAGGGGGATGGACGTACATGTCCAGGAAGTGCAGCACACCCCAAACGGTCTAAGTCCTCACAGGCCTACTCCAAAGCATATACTTTTCAAATTGTCCAATACTCAAGACAAAGAGAGAATACTGAAAGCAGCAAGAGAAAAGAGATCCATCACATACAAGGGAAGCTCAATAAGATTAAATGCTGATTTCTCATCTGAAACCATGAAGGCAAGAAGGCAGTGGTAGGACATAGTTAAGCCAAGAATTCTCTATCTAGCAAAGCTGGCATCAAAAATGATGGAGAGTTCAAAATAGTTACAGATAAGCAAAAATTAAAAGATTATATCAATAAGAAACCTGCCCTTCAAAAAATACTAAAAGGAGTTCTGCAAGTTGAAAGGAAAAAACAGGAGAAAGAAAGTTGGAGGAAAGTGTAAGAACATCTAAAACAGTAGAAAGAGAAATGAAAACAATATATGGCATACATAAACCTAAAGAAAATATGGCTAATGTAAGTAATTCCTTGTCAGTAATAACATTGGATGCTAATGGATTAAACTCTCCAGTCAAGAGACACAGATTGGCAGAATGGGTAAGGAAATATGACCCATCTATATGCTGTCTACAAGAAACACAACTTAAACCCAGGAATGCAAGGAGGCTGAAAGTGAATAGTTGGAAAACAATTTTATAAGCAAACAATAACCAAAAAAGGGCAGGAGTAGCTATACTAATAATGGACAAAATAGACTTTAAATGCAAAACTATTGTAAGAGACAAAGAAGGACATTATATATTAATAAAAGGGGAAGTATATCAAGAAAAAAGAACAATCATAAACATATATGCACCTAACCAGGACTCCTCAAAATACATGAGGCAAAGACTGGAAAAACTAAGTGGAGAAATAGATGCTTCTGCAATTATAGTGGGGGACTTTAATACGCCATTATCACCATTAGACAGAATTCTCAACAGAGAATCAATAAAGAAACAAATACATTGAATAATACATTAAAGGATCTGGACCTAATAGATATAAACAGAACATTACACCCAAATATAGCAGGATATACATTCTTCTCAAGTGCACATGGATCATTCTCCAGGATAGACCACATGCTAGGCCACAGAACAACTTTCAATGAATTCAGAAAGATTGAAATTATACAAAGTAATTTCTCTGACCACAATAGAATGAAGCTGGAAACCAGTAAGGGGCAGAGAACCAGATTATGCACAAAGATATTGAAGTTAAACAATCCACTCTTAGACAAACAGTGGGTCAAAGAGAAAATTGCAAAAGAATTCAGTAACTACCTTGAAACAAATGAAATGAAAACACAATGAATCAAAACCTATGGGATGCAGCAAAAGCTGTACTGAGAGGGAAATTTGTAGCCATAAATGCCTATATTAAAAAAGAAGAAAGACCTAAAATCAAAGACCTAACTGCACACCTGGAGGAATCAGAAAAAGAACAACAAACTAACCCCAAAGGAAGAAGAAACAAAGAAATAAGAAAGGTTAGAGCAGACCTAAATGAAATTGAAAATAAGAAAGCACTAGAAAAAAGCAAAACCAAATCTTGGTTCTTCGAAAAGATTAATAAAATTGACAAACCCTTAGGTAGACTAACAAAGAAAAAAAAAGAGAAGATGCAAATACATAAAATAAGAAACGAGGAAGGGGATATCACCCTGACCTCACAGTGGTGGGGATACTTTGAAAAATTGTACACCAACAAGATGGACAACATAGAGGAAATGGACAAATTCCTAGAAACACACAAGCAGCATACAGTGATGAGAGGAAAAACTGATGAACTCAACAGACCAATCACAAGTAAAAAGATAGAATCAGTCATCAAAAACTTCCCAAGTAAGAAGAGCCCAGGACCAGACAGCTTCACAGGTGAATTCTACCAAAAATTTCAGAAAGAACTAACACCAATCCTGCTTAAACTCTTCCAAAAAATAGAAGTGGAGGGAACATTGCCTAACTCATTCTATGATGCCAACATCACCCTAATACCAAAGCCAAACAAAGATGCCACAAGAAAGTAAAACTATAGTCCCATCTCTCTAATGAACCTAGATACTAAAATCCTCAAAAAAATACTTGCTAGTCATATTCAACAACACATCAAATGGAGTATACACCATGACCAAGTGGGTTTCATCCCTGGTATGCAAAGATGGTTCAACATAAGAAAATCAATCAATGTAATTCACCACATAAATAGACTGAAAGAAAAAAGTCACATGATCATCTCCATAGATGCAGAAAAAGCATTCGACAAAATACAGCACCCTTTCCTAATAAAAACGCTTCAAAAGATAGGAATAGAAGGAAACTTCCTCAACATGATAAGGGGTATATATGCAAAATCCACAGCTAACATCATATTCAATGGTGAAATCTAAAAATTTTCCCTCTAAGATCTGGAACAAGACAAGGATGGCCACTGTAACCGCTCTTATTTAACATTGTGTTAGAAGTACTTGCTCTAGCACTTAGGCAAGAAAAAGATATAAAAAGAATCCAAATTGGAAAGGAAGCGGTATTAATTTCACTATTTGCAGATGATATGATCTTATACCGCGAAAACCCTGACAAATCTACATCAAAGCTTCTAGAGCTTATAAATGAGTTCAGTAAAATGGCAGGTTATAAGATTAATGTGCAAAAATCAGTAGCATTTCTGTACACTAATAATGAGCAATCTGGGGGGAAAAAAATCCTGTTTACAATCACAACTAAAAAATCAAATACCTAGGAATAAATGTAACTAAAGATGTAAACGACTTGTACACAGAAAACGACACAACACTGTTAAAGGAAATCAAAGAAGACCAAAATAAATGGAAGAATATTCCCTGTTCATGGATTAGAAGACTAAACATCATTAAGAATGATGTTATCCTACCCAAAATGATCTAAAGATTGAAAGCAATCCCTATAAAATTCAACACAGCATTTTTTACTGAATTGGAAAAGCTAACTATGAAATTTATTTCGAAGGGCAAGAGGCCCCACATAGCCAAAGACATATTAAAAAAGAAAAATGAAATCAGAGGAATCACACTGCCTGACTGTAAAACATACTACAAAACTACAGTGTTCAAAACTGCATGGTATTGGCACAAGGATAGACATACTGACCAATGGAACCTAACTGAAAGCTCTGCTATAGATTCTCGCATATACAATCAACTGCTATTTGACAAGGCCACTAAGCCCATTCCACTGGGAGAGAATGGCCTCTTCAACAAATGGTTTTTGGAGAACTAGATATCCATATCGAAAAGAATGAGAGAGGAACACCATCTCACACCTTATACAAAAACTAAATCAAGATGGATAAAAGACCTAAATATAAGAGCCAAGACCATAAAGACCTTGGAAGACAATGCAGGGCAGCATGTTCAAGGTCTTGTATTAAGAAATGGCTTCAAGAACTTTACACCCAAAGCACAAACAGTGAAAGGAAAAGTAGATAAATGGGACCTCCTCAAATTTAAAAACTTTTGTACCTCAAAGGAGTTTGTCAAGAAAGTAAAAAGGCAGCCTTCTCAACGGAAGAAAATATTTGGTAAACATATATCTGATAGGGGCCTAATATCCAGCATATATAAAGAAATCCCACATCTTAAAAATAAAAGGACAAACAACCCATTTTAAAAATAGACAAGTGATTTGAATAGACACTTCTCCAAAGAAGAAATACAAATGGCTAAAAAGCACATGAAAATCCATAACCTACAGAATTGGGTGGGAAAGAGTGTAAACTACAAGGTAAACTTTAATCCACGCTTAGTGGCAATGCTCGAAAATGTGTTCATCAATTGCACTGAATGTACCTCACTAATGAAGGATGTTGTTAATGTGGGAAAGTGGAAGGTGTGGGGAGTGGGGCATATGGGAATCCCCTATATTTTTTATGTAACCTAAGTAGCTTAAAAAAAAAAAATAGGTGTAACATGGTGGCATTTTTGGGACATTGGTATTGTCCTGAATGATGTTGTAGTGACACATACAGGCCATTATATACTTTGTCATAACTTACAAAAATGTGTGGGAGAGAGTTTAAACTATAATGTAAACTATAACCCACACTTAGTAGCAATGTTCCAATATGTGTTCATCAGTTGTAACCAATGTACCACACTAATGAAGGATGTTGCTAATGTGGGAAAGTGTGGGAGGGGTAGGGAGTGGGGCATACGGGAATCCCCTACACTTTTTATGTAGCATTTATGTAACCTAAATATCTTTAAAAAAATAAAAAAATGAAAATTACAAAAGCACATGAAAAGATGCTCAGCATCACTAGCTATTAGGGAAATGCAAATCAAAACTACAATGAGATATCTTCTTACACCCATTAGCCTAGTGGCTATTAAAAAAAAAACAGAGGACTACAAGTGTTGGAGAAGATGTGGAGGAATGGGAACCCTCATCCACTGCTTGTGGGAATGTAGAATGGTGCAGGCATTGTAGAGGACAGTTTGTCAGTTCCTCAGAAAGCTAACTACAGAACTGCCATATGATCCAGCAATTCCACTGCTGGGTATGTACCCAGAAGAATTGAAAGCAAGGACATGAACAGATATATGCACACCAGTGTTCATAGCAGCATTATTCACTATTGTTAGAAGTTTGAATGAACCCAAATGCCCATAAACAGATGAATTGAAAAAAAAAATTGTGGTACATACATACAATGGAATATTACTCAGTTGTAAGAAGGAATGCAATATTAACACATGGGATAACATGAATAAATCTTGAAAACTTTATATTGAGTGAAGCAAGCCAGGCGCTGAAGGACAAATATTACATGAATTAAGTAAATTAAGCAGGCTCACAGAGCTAGAGTCTGGAAGGTATGTTTACAAGAGTTAGAAAGGGAGAAAAAGTTTGTGAGCCAACACCCATACGGGCAAAATCTATGATAAGGTGGAATTGTGTAGCTGTGCAGTAGAGGGGCATGACAGTGGTGAACTGATTCTTTTGGGGTGGGTGGTGCTGGTTTGTCAAGGCAGTAGGGTGGGGAGGGTGGGCTGGACTGTCCATGGAACTGGGGGCAGGGTTGGATGACTGAGCAAGTGAACACTGGAGATTGGCGGATATGTGATTAAAACTACGAGGTTGGGAATGTTCTTTTGGCAACATGGCAGGGGAGGGTTACTGGTTTGGGATGTTGAATGTGGGGGGCATTCAGGACAGGGTGCACCTAGGTCAGGCTTCTAGGGAGTGTGTGAGTATTCATCTTGTCATAATGGGTTGTATCAGTGGGTGGAGACCCACATAATGAGCGGGAAAGTGTTGGACTCCCATCCTGGGGAGTCCTGCTATGTTCTCGAATAGAGGGGTGGGGGTCTTTTAAGAGCATAGGCAGTGCCTAATAGGGGAGGACAGGGCAGTATGTCAGGCCTCAATGTTGTTGCAATTAACTATGAATCTTGTTCTTCAAGGAGTGAAGCCTGGTGGTTGCCATGGGTCCCAAGGGGAGGAGGAGGGAGGAATAGAATAGATGGAACATGGGGCATTTTGGGAGTGATGGAAGTGTTCTACATGATCTCGCAATGATGGATACAGGCCATGTTAAATTTCATCAAAATTTGCAATAGTGTGTGGTCCAAAAGGTAAACCATAAATGTAAACCATTGACCATGGTTAGTAGCTATGTTTCAATATTTGTACATCAACTGTAACAACTGTACCATTCACATATAAAATGTTATTAATAGAGGAAAGGGGAAAAGGGGGAGGATGTTAAGTATATGGGAAACCCTATATTCTGTATGTGACTTTTCTGTAACCTAAAACTTCTTTGAAGACAAAATGAAAAAAAATAAGACACTGGGGGAATAAATGGAAGAAAATGTCACCATACATACAACACAACAAATCTTACAGTTATGAAAGACATGATGTCAAAAAAAATTGTTTTAGTATTTTTTCATTATTTTTATTATTCTAAATCTTTATTTTTTAAAATTCTTTGTATTTTATTTCTTATGTTTAAAACTATCATTATTTCATTTTCTTATTGATTGTATTTGGCTATTTTGTTGGCTTCATTTTTGAAGAAGTTTTGGATCACAGAAGGATTACAACTATGACCAGGAAGGATCATTTGTGTGGGGAGTCAGTGATGGGGAATACGTGGGAGGAGGGTCACCTGGGCATACATATAAGTTATATAAATGTGTCCAATTGTTCATGGGGCATTGTCATGGTAGGTGGAGAGTCACACAATAGCCGAAAGAATATCGAATTCCCATCCCAGGGAGCTCTGCCACATTCTCTAATGGAACAGCAAGAATCCCCTGAGTACAGGGGCAATGACTAGTGAAGGAGGATGTTCCATTGATGGGCCCTTAATATTGATGACTGTACTTATGAACCTTTACTCTTGAAATTGAAACTTAGCCTAGTATTATACGGTGCCTAAGAGTTACCTCTTGAGAACCTCCTTGTTGCTCAAATGTGGCCTCTCTCTAAGCTGAACTCAGCACATAAATGCATTACCTTTCCCCCAGCATGGGACATGACTCCTGGGGGTGAGCCTCCCTGGCATTGAGGGATTGCTACCAAGCACCAATTAGCAATGCAACTGGAAAAAGACCTTGACCAAAAGGGGGAAAAGAAAAAGACAAATGAGTTTACATGACTAAGAGACTTCAAAGTGAGTCAGGAGGTCATTCCAGAGGTTACACTTTGCATGTTTCAGCAGGATCTCATTGACTGCCAAAGTAAATACTACATCAAATAGTGGGGCTCATGAGGGCTCTGGAAATATCCAGACACTATAGTCAGGGCAGATAACTCAGGAGTTTTATGCCTTGCCAGTGGGCCCGACTTTGGAATTTATGCTCCCCTGTGTGACAGAGTTGGACTCAGTTGTGATTTCCCTAAACATGGCTCTTTCAACCCTTCTATTTGAACTTACAATTAGTACTAGGATTGATAAGTGTATGTCATAGAGACTCAAATCTTTGGGCTGTCTTTATGCCAGCTGGGCCCTGAATCTAAATGGAATTGCAACACCTAAACTCCATTCATTGAACTCACCCAGGACAACTAACAAGGAGATGATGATGGACAAGGAACCAAGAGGGTCTACAACTGCAAGCAAGAGAGTTCCATCCATCTGCCCCATGGGATTGAAGCCTCCCCCTCAATTAAAGGTGGAGTGGGCATCACCATCCCAGAATCCTCAGGATTGGGGAATGAAATATGGATTAAAGTAGACTTACTGGTATTCTAGTATAGACTTATTGTGATTCTTACAATGGAAGAAATTATATCATTGGTGTGGAGGCAGTGGCCACTGGAGGTTCTGAGGGCAGGGAGGGGGAAAACCAGGTGAAATATGGGGGGCTTTTTCAGGACTTGGGAATTGTCCTGAATGATATTATAATGACAGTTACAGACCATTACATATCTTGTCATAACCTACAAAATTGTGTGGGAGAGAGTGTAAACTACAATGTAAACTATAATCCATGCTTAGTGGCAATGCTCCAAAATGTTTTCATCAATTGTAATGAATGTACCACACTAATGAAGGATGTTGTTAATGTGGGAGAATGTGGGAGGTGTAATCCCCTATATTTTTATGTAATATTTATGCAATCTAAATATCTTTAAAATATATATGTATATATATATAATATTACTAATAACTCTAGCCAATATCTTACATTTAGTGTATTTTTCCCCCAACCCACCCTTTGTGAAGTGTTAAGTATATGGTAATACATGGGTAAATTACAGATAATGTAACTTATGGATTATAGTTAACAGTAATATTGTAATATTTTTGCAACAATGGCAAAGAAGATATTTTTTCAATTCTAAGGAACAACAATAGGAGGGTATAAGGGGTTATGGGATTTTTCCTTTTGGAGTAATGAAAACGTTCTAAAATTGACTGAGGTGGTGACAGCACAACTCTGTGATGAATATGAGAGCCATTGAGTGTACTCTTTGAATGGATCGTACAGAGCACAGGTCTGTATAGCACAATGAATCCTGGTGGAAGATGGACTGTGGTTAACAGAACAAATATGAGACCATTCTCTCATGAACTATAACAAGTATATAATACTAAAAAAATTATTAGTTGTTTTTATAAAGTGTTATAAAGTTAAAGTTTTAACTACGTAGTGAATGTGTATAAAGCTTAACTTTATAAAGTTAAAGTTATAAAGTGAAAGTTATTAACTTTTATAAAGTGTTTAAAATTTTACTAGTTAGACGTTTTAGGTAATTACAGTAAAACTGGAGCGATGTGTATTAATTTTTTATTGACCTACAGTTTACCCTGTCCCCTGCTTTATTTGGTCCCCCTCCCAGGCAGTCTGTGAAGCAGGCAGTAGCAGATAATCAAATCCTTAAATATGTTCTGTGATCTACAGAATAGTCAATACACTCTTTCCTGAGCTGGGTGATTTCTGAGAACTCTGAAATGTATCAAATATCAAACTTGTCATGAAAGAATTTGGAAACTCTTATCTCAAAACAAGTATACTTAACTGTCATAGCAGTAAGAAAACATTGCCCATGTGTTAGAAAACCTATGTTTTCATACATTTCACCAGCTCACTAGGTATTTAGCACTTTAATAGTATGAGTTTCCCAAGAAAAGGAGTAATGCCTACTAGACAATGTCTATATGATATTCAATATGAGCTTAGAGGATGAAAGTTCACTCAAAGATTTTGTTGGAACAGGTGGACTGGTTTCATTATATTTTTAAACCAAATGTGCTGGTTATTTTGGTTATACTTAGTACTAACACATTCAGAAATTAAAATATTATTCTCTCAGAAAGCAAAAGAGCCACAGCACCCTTGCATAATACATGCCATCTAATCATCTTTTATCATCATTCCATTAAATAGGAAACATGATCATCTCAGTGTAAAATGTTTATAAATGTCTGCGTGTAGGATATCAGTTCAGGTTTTAATCGGTAATATAGAATTATAAGGACAGAAGGCAATTTTCAGGGAAGAATCATTAAGTCCTGTGAAAACACATACAGTTGAGCTGCTTTTCCTGGCTTATATTATTAAACAAGATTCATAGGAAGGTAGAATAAATAAAGTAGGCAAACAGAGAAGAAAATAAATATATCTCCTAAACCAGCACTGCGCTATCCACAGGAACATCTCCTTATTACTAAATTTTAGAGGCACATATTGAGAAAAGCTTGGTAGGTAGGAAATCACAGAAAGTAATGCAATTCCGAAGCCATAAAATATTCCATAATGGAAGGTGTTGCAAGATAATTTTGACACGAGCAGCATTTGCTTTTATAATATGATCCTATGTTAAGGTGATTTTTTAAATTCTTAAGATGATTTTATCTTCCTGTTATTATATGGGTTTATTATACAATCTTTCATCCAGAGATTATTTCATGGGAATCTGTTTCAGGACACATGTTCTCCCAAGTCACTAAAGTCTAAAGACAGAGAAAAATCCATCTTCCAAACACATCATTTTTATAGCTTATCTTCATCACCCCAACGTGAAGGCGGGAATTCACAAAACTGGCATTCCCCTGTGTCCTGCAGACCAGTGAGCTTAGCTGCCCGTGCCGTGCCCCCCTGCCCCCATGCGCTGCCTAAGGAGCTGGCTGGTCCATTACTGCCTCTGTTAAAGTGATCAGCAGAAGGCCTGGCCCCTTCCTAAAAAATAAATCACCAGCCATCCCATTCCGTGCAAATTCCCTCAACAATGCCCTAATCTACAAGAAAGCGTCTGTCTTCCAAAAAATGGTGGACGAGCTAACCAGGAACTCAGTTTCTTAATAAAAACTAATCACAACCATGAAAAGAACTTCGATTTTATTCTAAGAATTGTTTCATTAGTTTTAAGACATAAAACTAACTATAACTAAAGCCAAAAAAAAAAAAGTCACTGCCATTTGGGCCACCAACCTGGTAGAGGTTGAGGAGCCAACACCACTGTGGGAAGAGACCGGGTGGCAGGGGCTGGCCTGGACAGAGACACAGCCACTTGATTTGCCAGCAAGTGCGGTTTTTCATGCCCGTGGAATAATGTTGATTCCTCAGGATGTATCCATGTTGAGTCCAGAGCAAAGGAGTTATTAAAAAATATCTGTACAAAGACAAAGCAAGTAAAACATTTTAGGCAAAGAATGTGATAAAGACTAACCACTATGATGAAAGCATTTGTCTGGCCTTGCATTGCTCCCAGATCCTGAGCACTCTATAACTGGAGACATGCGCCCTAAAACCTAAAGGCCCACGGGTCTCCCATACAGACCGCCTTCTAGCGACAACCTTGTGGGCCGTGTCTGGCTGTCTTTCACCATTGACTCGATCGATTCAGCCCAGTGGTCAGTGTATAGATCGAAGAATCGTCCCCAAAGGTAATTAGTATGTTATTAAAAAGTCAATGTATTACTTTTATTAATTTTCAAATAAGCAAAATATAGTCAGTAAATTTGAATTCAAAAGACAAGATGAGCAATCAGAAAAATGAAAACTCAAAGCAAAAATAGCAAGAAAAACTCATTGGCAATTTGAAATTTTTATTATAAAATAGTTAAGGCTAGATTTTGTTCAATGGCTATGGATCTTAAACACTTAAAAAGAAAACGATTCTGATTCAGAATTGGAAATGTTTACATTGTTCTATGGAATCCAAATATTTTAAAGTAAAACAAAATGTTCCCTCCTATCTAGTAGTGCTTGGAACAGGCCAATCTCATTCTAAATGGATTTCACTCTACACCTAGATGGTCAATCAACCGTACTTAGAAAACGCAAGGAGTTTTCTGTTGTCATGGAAATATCCAGTACCTTAATAATTAAAGCTCTATTTATCCAATTAAATTACTTGCATTTTTACCTTATAATTAGGTATCCTTTTGTCTATCCAACTTTTCCCAACAGGAGGCAGAAGAGCAGATGGGCAGACATGTGGGAAAATGGGCACCAGCTCCACAGTGGAAGGAGACAGTCCAATGGCCGGTGCAGGGCCCCCAAACAGCCACTGCAGCCCAGAAAAGAGAAGGGATGGCTCATTAGCCTACACCAATCAACTATGCTTTACACCAAAGGGTGTGTGATACCTTCTTTTAAAGGGAATTTATGAACTTGAGTATGGCAAAAAATCCCCTCTTACCTCAATCAAGAAACACTATACTTTATTCATAAATCAAAGCAAAATATATTAAAGTTTTCATGTCTGAATCATTGAAAAGCATAACCAACATTTCATTATTCAACATTGAGAAACAACTTCTAAGCAGAAATCCATGAGAATGTGGTAAGAAATGGGTTTCTGTCCTGAGATAATGAGAAACCATGACAGAAAGGAGAAATGCTGGTGATCCCTTTTATATTTCTTGAATTATTTTTATAAGCTAGCATAAAGGTATATTTATGATATTTCTTTAAATGCAACATTCTGTGCTAATCCCATTCATCATTTTTAATAAAAACACATAAATAACATTTTCAAAATAAAAATAGATAAGGAATTAAGGTTCAAAGTTTTCCAAGGATCAGCAATTCAAATCGATTCCAAAGCAAAGAAAGCGTAAGTGAGCTTACCACATAACTGAAGATCCTAACGCACAGAATAAAATAGTTTAAAAAATTGAAAGAGGGCAGAGAATTTAGGAGACAGCCTAATCAAAATAGTTAAATCCTCACCAGTAGAGAACCAAGAAGATGTATTCCTCAATGCTATGGAACAAGTCAGTATCTATTTGTTTGAAAACCATAAAAGCATTTTTTTATAATTTTCTTTTTAAGTGAAAATGCTCTTCTGGTTATACATATCATTATTTCATAGAAAATGTGCAGCATAAAATATGTAAAAGATAAATAATAAGTTTGGGGGGATTTTTTTTCTTTTGTAATTTACACAAGAAAAAAAATACAGTTTTCTATAGAGGAAGAAAATGTAGTTCCTTGACATTATGTACCTCTAGCGGTAGCACTCTGCTATAACAACCCTTCCAAATATTGCAAAGGCTACCAGGTTTATTCAATAAGACCAGATATGAACTGCACCACATCAAAATATGAGACCTGGCACCGCATGTGATATGTCCTCAAGGCCAAAGCCCAGTTTAGGAGTTTAAGGACGTCTTTTAGAAAAGCTCACAAGATAATAGTGGAATTACATTAATTAAATCGTGTCCTCTAACGTACCGCTCATTTAAATATGCTAATGAGGGCAATATTTGGAATAAAAGTCATGGTATCCCCTAATTTAAATACCTCTGCATAGTTAGATGGCAAACAATGAATCTCGCTAGAGCCAATCTGCCTTGTGCCTTTGCATTTTAATTAAAGGCAGTAACTACTATTGTATTGTTGTTGTTTAATTTCAGGCTTTAAAACGCCAAACTCTCCTAAAGTGCAGTATGTATGGCATTAGCTCGTTGGTGGACGCTGGGAAAACACCGGCTACATTTCTCAGTGCTAAGGGCAGGGTTTCCCTACTGGCTTCCATCCGTTTGAATTTTCTTAAGCATCATCCGGAGTCTATTTTCAAATGTGAAAAAAAAAAAAAAAAGA
>JAQZBX010036072.1:0-24319 GCA_029593785.1 Cabassous unicinctus
CCCCGACTGGCACCCCGCTCAGGGCACGCTCCACCCTCCCCGCTGGCCCCGCGCTCTCCCTGCCCCATGCCCACCGGCCCCTGCACCGGCCCCACCACCCCTGCCCCCGCTGCAGCTCACCCTCCGTCTCCACGTCGTGGGCGCCCACTGACTTGGTGTACTTCACCAGGTCCGAGAGGGCCCGAGACAGCTTCATGGTCTTTTTCTGGAGTGTCACCCTGCAGGGTGGGAGGTGGGGGTGAGGGGCCCCGAGGTTGAGCCCAGGGCCGGGGCCAGCCAGATTCAGAACGCATTCTGCACATGCTCATCCACTCAGCATGGCAGGTTCTAGAACACTCTGAGAGGTGCTGGGCTGGGAGGCCAGGGGAGACAGGAAGTGGTGGGGAAGAGGTCCAGATCCTGGGTAGGACATGCAGGTATGAGGTGCCTACACAGGTGGAGGTGTGGGAGCAGATGCAGGGGTGTGGGAGCACAGGTGACGGCATGGGACGACAGGTACAGGCGTGGGAGCACGGGCGGTGGTGTGGGAGCGACAGAAGTTACAGGACCAGTCCCAGACGCCAGTCGGAGCGGGGCTGGCCTGGGGCCAAGGCCAGGGCACGTGGGGGCTCTGAAGTCTGGAGCACACGGGGCCCCTCAGGGGAGGCTGGGGAAGGGCACTGCAGAGGCCAGGACAGCAGTGCGGGAGGCTGGCTGACCCGACGCAGGCCCCACCTGCCCTGACCCGGCTTCCCCATGCCCCCCACGGGGCCCCCTCCGCCCTGGCTGAGCCCTGGCGCCTGCTGCCCCCACCCCCACAGCCCCCGTCCTGCTCTGCGCTGCCTGGGCAGTGGCGTCACCGCCCGCTCCCCAGCTGCTCCTCGGGGGTTCGGGCTCGGAGTTGGGGGCTGGGCCCCAGGAACGTGGCCAGGCTCTGCGCTCAGGGACAGCCTCCCGGGGCCGCTGCCCAAAGGGAAGGGGTGCCGGGGCCGCCAAGCCCACGGGGGCGCCCCGGGCCCCCTCCTGCCACGGGCACCAACCCTCGGCTCTGGCCTCCTTGGGGGTTTGGCTCCTCATGCCCCTCCTCCACGCTGGCCGCCTTCTTCAACTTGCTGCCTTTCTTCTGTGCGGAAGGAGAGGGGCGGCCGTCAGGGAGGCCGGGGGCGGCCGTCAGGGAGGCCGGGGATGGCTGGGGGGACACTCGGGGCAGCAGTGGGGTGCCCGAGCGGGGGCTGGGAGAGGGCGGTGGCCAGAGAGGGTCCCCAAAGCTGGCCTCACCTAGCAGCCAGGGGGTTTGAAGGGGCTTCCGGGAGCTGGGCCCAGGTGGAACAGGGGCCCCGGGGGGCTGGTGGCGCCCATCTGCCCCACTCTGGCTGGCCCCGGGCTGGGGGGCGCGCGGCGCAGGGACCCAACCTTGCGCCTGGAGAAGCTGCTCACGAGGAGCCGGCTGTTCCGTCGGCTGGCCCCCGTGTCCTCCCCGGAATCTGCGTCCTCCTCGGCTTTGCTCTGACCCCAGGGGAGAGGGGGAGACAACAGGGCTGAGAGCCCAGCCCAGAGCTGGACGGGGGTCAGGGGGAACGGGGAGGGCTGGGACAGCCCAGGGGGCCTTCCTGGAAGAGGTGGGCTTGCCTGTGCCTGGGAGGGCCAGGGCAGGCGGTGGGGGGAGGGCAGCACTGGTGCTGCGACGCCCTTCCCCATCCCCAGAAGCCACAGGACAGTGCCTCTTGCCCACGACTCACCCAGACACAACCTCAGGCCCCTGGGTGCCCCAGCTGCAAGCACCCCCACATGCTGCCCCGCACCCCGCGGCCAGGCTCTCCCTGTGTCCCGGCCTCCTCTGGGGCCTCCTGGGTCTGACCACCTGCCTCGGGACTGGGCCCCGGGCCAGGGGCGGGGGCGGTCGCCCACTGTCCACAGCACAGCAGCTCCCCAGGGCGCGCTGGGGCGGAGGACCCCCCAGAGGGACCCCCAGGGTCAGGGGCTAGGG
The DNA here is from genome assembly GCA_029593785.1 of Cabassous unicinctus. Lineage (NCBI taxonomy): Eukaryota > Metazoa > Chordata > Mammalia > Cingulata > Chlamyphoridae > Cabassous > Cabassous unicinctus. The sequence continues at coordinate 1,967 of JAQZBX010036072.1, forward strand.
GAACAAGAGCCTGGCTCCCCATGCACTGCCGCCCGCTGTACCCTGCTGGCCCGTCCCCCTCTCAGCCCACCAGCTGGCGTCCTCCCCACGGGGGATCTGCCCACCCCGTGGAGGCTGCTGGGTCATGGAGCTGGGGTGTCACAGCCAACAGCTTGGAGGAAAGAGGGCGGCCTGAGTGACCCCCGAGTCCAGGCTCCCGAGTAGCCAGAGAGCCCCCGTGGCATCTGGGACACCCCCGTCCTCGAGCTGCCTGCCCCCAGACGCGGCCACGTCTGCGCCCTTGGCCCAGCCTCCCAGCCAGCACCGCCGACCACCTGCACCAGACAAGGCGCCGAGTCCGCGCAGCCCGGTGGGGGGCGCAGGACGCCCCCCGCCCCTCCACAGGACACACCCCTTGCTGGCTCCTGCTGCCAAGGGTCCCCCAGCCTCCTGCTCTCCCACAGGACCCTCCTGCAGGATGCAGGAAAGTTCGGGACCCCAGGCCTCACACCCCCGAAGTCCGTGATCAGAGAGCGCAGTGCTTGCCCCGAACGCACCACGGGGGCACCGCGCGGATGTCCCCTCTCTGCCTGGACCCCCGCAACGAGCTCCTCGCTGAGTCTCGGCCCGGCTTTCCCCAGACGCTCTCAGCACACCCGGGGCCGTGTCCTCACGTGGCGTAGGAGGGCGGGGCCCTCCGCGGCTCGGCCCGCACCCCACCGCCTCCTCCAGGAAGCCCTCCCTGAGCCCAGGCCCGGCAGCCCCTCGCAGGGCGTCCCCTGGGGCCAGGCTATGCTCCCGCTGGGCACAGCCCCCCACTTGCTGATCATGGAGGGAGCACAGCAGACTCGACGGCAGCACCCGGCTGGGGCCTCAGGTGTGCTTGCTGCACAGGTGCCTCTCCTCGCCGGGAATCTCAGGGCTCAAACCAAGTGAACGCCCCCGGAACCACCTGTGCACAGACCCTCTCTACCCCGGTTCCCGCGGCGACACCCTGCTGTGGGTTCCACGCCTCGGGGGTGGAAACAACCACTTCTAAAAATACTGGTCCCGGCGGGGGGCACAGGCCACCTGCCCACCGTTCCCCAGAAGTGAGGGGGTGGCGGGGGAGGGGATGAGGGGCACAGCAGGGCTCCCCAAGAACCGGGCCCGGGGGTCTGCACGCCCGACCAGCATGCCCCCAGCGGGCTCTCGGGTCCCTCAGCCGCCGCCCCTTCCAGGGAGGCCCCAGCCCTTCGGCCAGTGAGCCAGCCCGACATCCCGACAGTGGCTCTCCCTGTGGGAGCTCCTTCCAGAGCTCCCCTCACAGGGCAGAGGTGGCAGAGGTGGCAGAGGTGGCAGAGGTGGCAGAGGTGGCACCCAGCCTGGCGCTCACACAGGTCGCCCAGGGCCGCCCCCCTCCCGCTCGCAGACGGTGCAGGGTGTGGTCTAGGGTTGCTGCTCAGAGGCCTCTGGGGGCCACACCGCGGCGGTCAGAGCCAAGCCGGGGCGCCAGGCAGCCGCACGGAGCGCAGCTTGGGCCGGGCCTGTGTGCCTGTGATGGGGTGACGCGGCCAGTTCCTCGTCAAGACAAAATCAGCCGACACTGAGCTCCAAGAGGACGCCAGCGGGGCCTTCTGACCTTAGGCAGTGTGCGCACACGTGCGTGCCTACAGGTGTGCAGGTGCGTGTGCAGGTGCGTGTGCAGGTGCGTGTGCAGGTGCGTGTGCAGGTGTGTAACTGCAGGCACGTGCGCAGCCTCACCTTCCTGCCGTCCACCCGGGGCCTGGGCCTGCCGGTGGGGGGCAGCGTGGAGATGGCGAAGTCGTCTGGGTCTTCGCAGTCCCGGATCTTGGATTCCTTGATGAGCGAGTCCAGCTTCCTCTTGGCCACGCTTTCCACACGCTTCCGGTTGCTCGTCTGCAAGGGGCAGTGGGCGTCCGTCGGCTTGTCGCCGGCAGGGCGGCGATGCCCCCCGTGTGCCACGGGCTTCATGCCACTTGTCCTCAAACCCACGCTGCCCACCCGGGGCTCACAGAGGCACGTGACCCCGGACGCGCAGGCAGCGCCGGCAGGCCCGCGGGGCCCAGCTCCAGGCCCTTTGGCTGCAGGAGGCCGTCCGCAGGAAGCTAGCAGCTGGCTGTGGGGCTGACCCCGGGGCCTCAGGCCTCCAGGAAGTGCGCCCACAGCACAGGAACCAGCTCCCACCGGGGCCGCCCACGCGCCCCGGCAGGTGGGCAGGTGCCAGCAGAGAGGCAGCCTGAGCAGACCTTGGGCATCATGCATCCCCGCGGGCACCTGGTGGACCTCAGAACAGCTTCCGCTGGCGCCTCAGGCAGACCAGGGACCACGCAGCCGCTGCCTCAGGACTTCCTGAAACAGCCAGCCAGCCTGGCCCGGACCCGATGGCCCTCAGGGACAGATAAAAGTCTTCCTGCCTCCTCAGCAGCTCAGAGGAGAGAAGATGCCAACGACAGCCCCCAAGCCTGCCACGTAGGAAGCCCTCGCTGACGCCGCAGCCCCCCCGCAGGCAGCCTCAGGGAGGAGGGACCGCCACCCCAGCTGCACCTGGGAAGAGGTGCTGCCCACCTCCTCCCCTTTGAGATGGGGCCACACTGGGCAGGGGGTGGCTGGGCAGGGCCTCTGCCCCCGGATTGAGCCGGGTGTGACCAGAGAGGGGCCAGGAAGACGGGGTCAGAGCCCAAGCGGACAAGGCCTTCGCTTGCAGGGTGGACAGTGCCCGAGAGGCAGCTCGGAAAGGGGGGTGGGAAGTGGCCACCGGCAGGTGTGTGAGCAGCCACACCAGAGGGTCAGCCGCCGAGAACAAGAGCATCTGTCACGTGCGCACGGACGGGGCCCCAGGACGAGCGCCTGCCCAGCAGCCCGGTGGCTCCCGCAAGCAGCCCTGGGCCCGGCCCCAGTGTCCGCCCTGCCACCCCGTCCCTTCCTGACTTCCGCTGACAGCAAGGACGCGAGGCCCCTCTCTGGAGCCGCCAGCACCGGCCCCGGGCCCCACTCACGTCTCCATTGAGGAGCTTGCAGTCGTCGTCGAGCTCGTCAGCACTGTCCTCGTCAGACACCTCGCCCTCCTCGGCGTCCTCGCTGATGTTGGCAGGCAGCTTCTTCCCCTGGAGGAGGAGGTGTGTGGGGGTGGGGGCGGTGGCCCCCCAAGCCCCAGAGGACGTGCCAGGCAGCCCGCGCCGTGAGGATCAGCCGGTGCGGGGGGGTGCTTTCCCACGCGTGCTTGCGGAGTCAGAGGGCAGCAGCAGCCACGCGGAAGGGGAAAGACTCGGCGTGTGTGGGGGCTGAGGATGGAGCGGCCGCCACGTGACACATGGGAGACTGAGGCCCGGCGGACGGTGCCCTGGAGGGCGGGGTCTCACCTTCACCAGGATCTTGCCCTTGAGCACCTGTGGGGAGGGCAGCGTGCTGGAGTCCTCGGTGCTCACGGATGACAGGTCCAGCTTGTCGCCAAGGATGTCGGTCAGGTACTGGGCCATCTTCTTCTGCTGGATGACACTGCAGTGGTTCTCGATGGACAGGATCACCGGGTACCTGTGGCCCGAGGCGGGAGGTCCTGGGTGAGGTGAGCCCAGGGCCCTGGCACCACTGAGCAGGGTGGGACTTCCCAGGAGCCCTGGAGAGACTGGGATGCCAGCCGCTCCGGAAGGGGCCCCCAGTGGCTTTCAAGAGCAGCTGAGTGATGGGAAAGGAACTGGGAGGATGACTTAGGGACAAGTAAGGAAGGCATGCGCTTCTCGCCCACCATAAGTAGAAAAGAAAGGTGATTAGAAACTCCAGGAAAACCAAAGGGAACAGTTGAGAAAGTCGTGGATCAAAACCATGCGGACCACACTGAGGTGCCACGTGGGGCTGCGACGCGTGTTGAGGAAGATGACCCTTTCGACCTAGAAGCTGGGGACACGCTCCTTGGACGGCCTGGGGGCCGCCACACTTGCCTCGCAGAGACAGGAACACACCATCTAGCAGGACGTGGTCGCTGCCCGCAGATGCGGAACAGGCAGTGGAGTGTGGGACTTTCCATTATAAGCTTTTTTGTTGTTTGTCTGTTTTAGTTATAAACTCTTGAGTTGTTTTGTTTTTAAAGTATGGGCATATTTTACTTGGGTTTTTACCAAAAGGCAACTGTGATTCTTTTAGAAAATGTGGGGGGTCCAGAGGGAGGTTCATGGACCAGAATAAGAGACGGGCAAGCGCTGTGGCGCAGACAGGGCAAGCAGGGTGCGGGACCAAGGTGCGCCCCCTGGCCTGACCCGGCAGAGAGGGCGCAGGCACGGCAGGTGGGAGTCCTGCCCTGAGACCCCCTGCCCTGGGACGCTCTCCCCACCAGCAGTCCCAGGGCTGGGCCGCCCAGGAGTGTCCCTTCCTCCCCCGCCCCCCGACAGACGGGGCCAGCCCTTCCTGGAGGGACCCCTCTCCATTTCCTCTACCCAGCTTGCGCCTCCTCCCTTCATTCGATTAGCTCTTCCTTGCCGGCACCATTTAGCCCAGACCTGAAGGCAGCGCTCACGGCGCGGGGAGGCGGGCTCCTACTGCAGAACCTAAGCTGGCTTCTCTCCAGCAGTGTCTGTGGTCACAGCTGAGCGACCACGGCACATCGAGCATGGACACAGCGGCTCCTCGGGGGTAATTAGTGCCAGAGCCGCCACAGCTGCGGGAGGTGGACACTGCGTGCTGAGTGCGTGAGGGGAGGGGGCCGCTCACACACGCGCCTGCCTGCCCTTCATGGCCTCAGCTGGTCCTGCTGAGCTGGGCGTCCACTCCCTCCACGAGAGATCCCGAAACCGGCCCCTGGTCCCAGACGGGATATGGGAGAGGGGCAGGAAGAGCCAGAGCCCCAGGCACCACCCAGCCTGCCCCACCCAGCCCCTCACTCGTTCTTGACGAAGGCGTATTTGTTGATGGTCTCAATGACGTCTTTGAAGAGGATCTTGGAGGTCAGGGTGTAGCCGTGGTGCACAATGGGCTCGCCGTCGGGCCCATCCCAGCAGTCCACTGTGGACAGAAGGCTCCGGTCAGCCCTGGACACCGGCCCCAGGGAGCTCCAGCCGCATAGCGTTCTTGGTTCAACGGTTACAGCAAGATGTGTCCCGTGGCCCCGGGCCCCCAGCGTCCCGTGGCCCCGGCTCACCCTCCACGCAGCGGCAGCCGGCCTGCAGCACGCGGGCGTACATGTCTACCCGGGACTGGGACGTGAGCTGGTCGCCCACGAGGTAGGTGTTGTGGGAGGAGGTGATGAAGTAGTGGCTGAGCGGGCGCGTCATGTCCTGGTGCACGCCGAGGTGCTGGGGGTTGAAGATATCGCCCGCCGGGCTCCGTGTGTAGTTGGTGAAGCCTGGGGGGCACATGGGGGCTCAGCCTGGCCCGGGCCGCACCCGCGGCTCAGCACCCGCCCGTCGCCACCCAGGACTCACCGTCGATGCCCAGCACCCCCTTCTGCTTGTTCTCCAGACAGGGCTCAAACTGCTCGATGATGTCGCGGCAGCTCTCGAGCGTCACGCCCGTCATCTAGGCAGAGTGGGGGCAGGAGCCCAGGCTAGCCCAGCACTGCTCTGGGCTAGCCTAGGGTAGCTTCCCCCTTCCTCCTGGTGCCACTGCCTCCTGCCTGCCACCACCACGTCAGGTGGACCACAGCGAGGGGAGGCTCCAGCCCTGCAGTCTGCCCCCCACTTGGGGGCTCGCTGGCCACCTCCCAGCATCATGTGGCTTGGGACTCAGTGGCCAGCAGGCGAGTCACATGGCCTTAGAAGGTGGGTGACACCTCTGAAGGGGAACCTGGAGGTAGGAGGGGTCTTGGGCCTCATCAGTTGCCACATTCAGGGGGGCATAGGTGCAGGGTTCTGGCGCGAGAGGGCCTGGGTGGGGGGTGGCAGCCTTGTCCTTGCCATCCACCCCCAGGCCCTGTGGGGACCCTGGCTGACCCCTTGGTGGCCCCCGTACCCCGTATCAGAGGCCGGGCTGGTCCCCTGCCCGCCCCCCCCCCCGCACTCTTCTGGTGCCCTGCTATACATCGAGGCTAAGAACCCACATCCCCGGGGGCAGGCCCACCGGCCGGGGTGTGCCAGGAGATCCCTAAGAACACGTACAGGGGGTGAGGGGGTGCAGGTGAAAATGGGGTCAGAGCTCGGAGCAGCCGTGGGCGCTCGGCGAGGCCGGGCCAGGCCAGGCCAGGTCTTGAACCAGCTGTCCAAGGGCACCGTTTCGTGCACAGTCTGTGGGGGAAGGTTCCAGAGGGCTCGGGGCAAAGGTCAATGAAGGAAGGCTCAGTTCTGCCCACTGTGGACCAGGCCACACTCTTGCCCGCAACTCCATGCGTGCTGGAGCTGGACACGGGAACCCGTCTGGGACTCTGCCTCCCACAGCCTCGTGCCTATGCTCCCCACAGTGGCCAGGTGGGGCTGGGTCACCAGGAGCAGCGGGGGTCAGCCAGGCTGGCAGCGCCAAGGCCAGCGGGACCGGAGAGGGGGCGAGCGTGGCCGCCACCAGGACCAGCGCCCCAACAAATGGCGTGGCCGGGAGGAGGGAGATGCCAGAGTATGGCCCAAGGGGCCCCTAAAGCAAGCCCTGGGTTTGGGGCAGCCGTGGTGGGAGCTCCAGGGATCCCCACGGTGCTTTCCTGCTGCTCCCCCTGCCCCAGCCCCAACCTTGCTCTGTGACAGCTGCCCGTGGCCCCTGCCACGGGGCCAACTCCACACCTGGCTGCCCAGGCCGGCAGGTCTGCCCCTCCCCACGCTCCTCCCTAAAGAGGGTCCGTGGGGCTTCTGGTGCCAGCCTGGGGGAGGGTGGGAGCACGCCGTTGGAGCCCCTCAAGAGGGGTGCACTTTCCCCTGCTGCGGGCTGCTCACCCCCACGTCCTGCTCACCCAAGCAGGCAGCACCCACTCCCTGCCCAGGCCTGGGACGAGGGCCCCAGACCCCTCAGTCTCTAGATGCTAGGGCAGCCTGCAGGGAGAGCTCGGCCTCCAAGGGTGCAGGGCCCCAAGCCCTGGGGGTGGGGGTGAGCCAGCGAACCCCACGGGCTGGAACAGAGGGATATAAGGGCGGTTATCAAAGCCTGCACCACGGAACCCTGTTCTCACGAGACGTTCACCCCACAGACGGTGGGGGCCAGGCACGGGCTCGCCTCTGGAGCGGGGCGCCCCTGTGCAGGCCGGCTGGGGGCCCTGTGGGGAGAAGCCGCTCACCTTCCCAGCCCCAGGGACACCACTGTGACTTGCCACGTGAACAGGCGCAGGCAGTGAGCAGCATGGGGACAGACGTGGCGCCTTCAGCGCCAGGCTAAACCCCCGCCCAGCTCCAGCTGCACACGAGAGGGCCCCTCACCTTCTGCTCCACCTCCAGGAAGCGCTGGAGGTCGGCTGCGTCCAGGTGGTCCTTGTGGTTGCTGTAGGTCAGCAGGAGCAGGTAGAGGTCCCGGCGCGTGGACATCGCCTTGTAGAAGGCGCAGAACTCGTCGAAGCCCAGCGTTCCCTGGCGGTCATCCGTGTCTGCTTCCTGCAACCCAAGACCTTGGGTCCTGGCCACAGGCCACTCTGGAATGCATCCCCAAGGGGCCCTCAGGCCCGTCCCCGCTTCCCAGCCAACCCGGAAGCACGAGCCCACGCCGCTCCTCGCCACTCCCCACCCACAGCCTCACAGCGGCCCCCTGGCCCCCGGCTCCACTGGCCCCCCTTTCTGTCCCCCACCAGGAAGCCCTGGAGGGCTCCTTTAAGACTCACTCAGAATCCCCTCCCTTCCCCCACCGAGGCCAGCCTGGCCCCCTCGCCAGGGGCCACACCACCAGGGCCCCACCGTCACGCCCCGAACCACGGCGGCTCCCGGTGCGCGGGAGCACCCCCAGCTCACGCCTCCAGGGCGGGGCACAGGGCCCAGGCTCGGCCGCTGCCTCCCTCTTGCAGACAGAGGGGCAGACCCCGGGGGGAGAGTTCCTGAAACGCCCTCGCGCAGTGAGCGCCTGCTGTGCCGGCACGCGAAGCCCAGGTCACCGTGGGGCGGGAGGGGACACGCCGGGGTCAGACGTGGGGCAAGGGCACCCCGGCCGGCAGGTCTAGGTGGGGCCAGGGCGTGAGGGCGCCCGGCCAGGGAGGGGTGGGCTGGGAACACCTGCCGAGGGTGCGGGGGCCCCGGGGCAGCCGGGCAGCGGCCACTCTCAGGGGTGCCTGCCCTGCGCTCTGCAGAGCCGTGAGCCCGAGGCATCAGACTGGCCGTGGGGTCCGGCGGCTCAATACCACCCACTGCTCCACGGCGTAGAAGGGGCTGGTGGGGGCCCAGGTCAGGAGGGCGAAGCTCCCCCGCGGCCTGACCCTGGACGACGTGGGGCCCTGAGGCGGGCGGGGGTCCGACAGGCCTTGAAGGCGGGGTTTGTCCTGTGTCCCAGTCACCCCCAGGCCTGGGCACAGGTCGGGGCCAGGGCAGTGCTCAGGGCTCCATGGAAGTCTCCAGATCATCCATCAGTCCTGGTGAGTGGGAAAATGCCTTACGGAAGTAGGAAGGGGGATCCGTCTGGAACCCCTGGGTGGGTGGGCTGCCGGACTCCTGGTGGCTCTGGGGCCAGGTGGACGCCACTGTGGTCCCTTCCCAGAGCTCTGGGCGGCTGTGCAGGACCCCTCTCAGCAGCCCGCCCCAGGGTCTCCCAGGGAGGGCTGGAGGACGGGGCGGAGGCCACAAGGGGCCACCGCCGTGCCGGCCACACCTCTCAGGACAGCGCAGTGTCCAGTGCACCCCCTCGGGCTCCACGGGGAGGACAAACACACTGCCCACTCCAGGGGCAGCGGCGCGCGGCCCCGCCCTCTGGAGGACCTTTCCCTGGGCGCCTCACGCCCAGGCGCTGGCGGAGGGGCCACGGGAGCACCATCTGTGAGGACGACGGCCACAGCCACCCCGGCCCTGTCTCAGGAGCAGGGCTCTCGCTGGCACTGCTGGCTGTGCACCCTCAGGCGCGGCCGCACGGAGCTGGGAGCAGGGCCGCAGCCTCTCCCTCCAGGCGCCACGTGCCAGGGCGGGGCCCGGCAGGCGCCAGGCGAGGACCCAGCGTGTCTGGCGCTACGCGGGGGGCAGCAAGAGCCTGAGCTGGCGGCCTCCACGCCCAAAGCCAGGCCAGGCTGAGGCCGAGCTGGTCGAGGGGCCCGTGTCGGCGAGAGACAGCGGGGCTGGTGCTGTAGGGGTGGCAGTGAGGCCCACGGGGCTGCACCCCGCGCTTCAGCTCCTGGCCCTCGGAGGCGAAGGAGGTGCTCACGCCAGAAGGCCTCCAGGGGACCCCGGGGCGGCCCCGCCTGGCCACGCGGCTGCCCTGGTTTTCACAGATGGCACTACTGGCAGCTAACGCCACCCCTGGTCCCAGAGCCCGCTTTGCTGAGCAGGCGGGTGCCAGCCTGGGGCGCTCCTTGGACGGGCCCGAGGGCCAGTGCCGCCGGCCGCTGGGAGCCTGCAGGCCAGCGTGGCCTCGAGCTGAACGGAATTAGGTTCGAGCTGCTCTTTACGCACCACGCAGCTCTGCTCCGGTCACGCTGCCGCCGGCGTGCAGCAGTGTCGGGACAGCTCTACAACCAAATGGGAGCTAAAAACTCGGGCCCTGAGCTCGGGTGAGGGGCGCCGGGGGGCAGCGCCCCGGGTCCCGCGGCCGTGTCCCCAGGACAGCGGAGTTCCCTCGCGCCGCCGCAGGGCCAGCCCTGAGGCTTGACGTCCCCCGTGGCCCTGGCTGCAGGTCTCTCCTGCTGCCCCCCGCCTGGGGCTGGTCAGAGGGCTCCAGGGCGGCCCCTCCTGGGCCACCCGCCACCGAGGACGCTGGCGGTGCCCTCAGTCAGCAGCTCCCCAGGGCTCCCAGGTGGCGGCTGGACCTGCGGGCTGGGAGCCCCTGCGGCCACCGCCCGCCCGGCGAGACCGCTGGCTCCGGTCCTCGAGCTGCCACCCCGAGCCCGCTGCGGGTCCAGGCACAGCCTCACCTTCGTGGAAGGGCCTGCGGCCCTGCGTGCGCCTGGAGGCAGGAGGGGTGGGGCGGCCCAGCCCAGGGCGGGCTGCTCTGCAGGTGGGGCCTGGCACCAGGTACCCCCGCCAGGCAACGGGACCCCTGCATGCCCCGAGCCGGGCGACGCACCTCACTGTGCCAAGCCCGCGACACCACCGGGCCGTGCGTTTGGGGGTGTGGGGTGCCAGGGCCTGTGGTTCAAGCTCGCAGACCCCCAAGGCGGCCACAGGGCAGCGGGGCCGACGACCCTGCTGGCGCCCTCAGCACCCCATGCTGCCCGCCCCAGGCCTGGCATGCTCCTCCCCCACCCTGCGGGGGTTCTGGAAAGAGAGAAGCTAATTACAGACAATCAAGGCCAGAGCTCCTAACTTCTAACCCCAGGGGGCTGGGGCGCCGCGGGGGCCGGGGAGGCGACGGGGGCAGTGAAGAGAGCTGAGGCCAGTGGCTCACATGAGGGCGCCTGGGGCCCGGGGCCAGTGCGCTCGCAGCGAGGCTGGGGTGGGCAGGAAAGGGGTGCAGCCTGCCCCAGGAGCTTCGCTCCCTGCCTGGCGCCTGCCCCCGAGGCCGGTCCACCCCAAGGAGGCCCCGCTGCCGGCACCCGCCGCCCCCGACCCCAGGAGCTGGCGGAGAGGCGGCCGGTGCAGCTGAGGAGGGGGCGGCGCCCCGGGGCCCCCGGGCTCACCTTGAACATCTGCTTCACCTTCTGCCGGGGCAGGTTCACGTTGAGCTTGTGCAGCAGCTGCAGGACCTCGGCAATGCTCAGGCTGCCGTCCCCGTTCTTGTCGGCCTCGTCGAACGTCTGCTTCAGCCACTTTGGGCCGAGTTAGGGCCAACGCGGCTGCCGCGGCGCCAGTGCCCAGCCCAGCTCCCCTCCCACAGGAGCGTGGCCCCGCGGGGGCCCTGGGACCCCGGCTCAGCGGGACAGTCGAGGGGCCCGCCCCGGGCCCGCCCCACCCGGCCCCCAAGGATATTGGTCCCGGGTGCGCTGGCGGCGGGCCAGGCTGTCCTCGTCGCGGATGCCAGCCATGAGGTAGCGCAGGCCGGTGAGCCAGGTGCGCGCCTCGCCGCTGCTGGCCGACACCAGGTCCAGGGACTGGCGCTGCTCGCCGTGGTAGATGCTGAAGCAGCAGTCGGCGTCGAAGCTGCCGTCCGGGTAGCGCTGGAAAATCTCCGACTGCCGCCCCTCACTCACCTCCTGGATGGAGTCGATGGAGACTGGGGGGAGGCCGCTGGGGTCATGGTCGTGTCCGGCCCCGGGCGCCCCCAGGCCCACACACGGGGACGAGGTGCGGCACCTGTGAGCTGCCCCCCAACCCTGCCCCCTGGGGGCCCCTCCTTCCGTGGGACCTCAGCGTCTCGTCCCCCCAGGGGCGGCCGGGGCCCTGCTGGGCTTCCTGCCGGAGTCTGGGAGGGAACGGCCACCCGGGGACTCCACGCAGCCCCACACGCCCCCAGCCACCATGAAAGGAGAGCGTGTTAGGGGAAGGGGCACTTCAGGGACCCTTGGCCTCAGTCTGGGGGAGTAAGACGGCCACGTGCATGGGCCGGCCAGCCCCTCACCCTCCCGGCTCTGACCACGTGGTCCCCTCCTTTGGGCATGAAACGATCTGCCCCCCGAAGAGGGGGAGGGGCCCTCTTCCCGGCAGCACCCTGACATCTGGCTGTGCAGAGACGCGGCAAGGATGAGGCGACGCCCTCGTCAAGCTCAGGCCGACAGACCCCCGCTAGAGAAAGTCAAGTGCTGGCCAGGGACCCCGCGGGCGCCCCAGGAACACGTTCCGCACCAGGAGGGGCGTGGGACGGCCCGGCCCCGCCTGCTCAACCTCCTTCAAGGATTTCGTCGTGGGCCAGGGCCCAGGCCTCGCGGAGCCTCTGCTCGAATCGCTGACTGCCCGCAAGCGCTGAGCTGGAAGGGCAGGCTCCCGGCACGGGCACGGGCGCCCCAGCTCATGCCAGGCACCCCGGGCAGGGGGCCCCCCTGCCCGCCTCCCACCCCTGCCTGCTCAGGCTCTGCGCGGGCACCTTGGGGCTGCCCCACGCCCAACCTCATGGAGACCCCCGGTCTGGGCAGGGTCCCGGCGCGGGCCTCACACACAGTGGACAAGCACTGGGCGGAGGTCCTGGGTCCTGCCCGGCCACTGCCTCCTGGCGACCGTGGGGGTGTCTGCTCCTCCTCAGGCCTCGGTTTCCCCCTCGCAGCAATGCCACCCTCACCCCCTCCCTGAAACGCCTACCTCCTCAGCCCCTGCAACACAGGCCCTGTCCTCAGCTCCTGCCAGCCCTTCTTGGTGCCGTGTGTATGGCAAGGAGGGGGCTATGGAACCCCAGGCTCAGGAGGGGCTGAAAGTCCAGCAAACAGACCAGGGTGGGCCCAAGCACCCAACTCTGCTCTCCGAGTGCTGGGGTGGGGGTGGGAGCAGAGGGTGGGAGCAGGGGGCCGGAGCAGCCCTGCCCCCCGTGTCCCTGAGCCCCAGAGCCTCCTTGGACCCCGCAGCTGCCCTGCCCCACCTTTCCTCCCATCCTAGCAGCTCCCTGCAGCGCTCAGCACGACATGACGCTACGCCATCATCCCCTGGTGTGGCCCGTCTCGGGGGGCGTCAGCTCCGCCTCCGCCACGTTCCCCGCAGGACCCCCGTTGCAGAAAAGGCTCCCAGCACAGAGCCAGCGGACACTGGGGCCCCGGCCCCCCTCCCCCACGCGGGACACCCTCCCCGCACCGTCACCCCCGCTCGGCCACCCCGGGAGCCTCCCCAGGGCGGCTCTCTCCTGGGCCCATGGCAGTGGCAGTGCCCATGGCAACTGCTGGGTGGAGGCCCTGCCCTGGAGACGCCTGGGTCCCTCCCAAGTTGGCAGTGCCAGAGAAGGTTCCAGAAAAGCTTTCCTCCCATCCCAAGAGGACTCTCGGGTGTTCTTCCTGATCCCCAGGACCCCCCTACCCCGACCCCGTGCCTCCTCCGCCGGCACAAATCTGCCCAGCTCCCACCTTCCCGCCCTGGACCCCAGCAGCCTCCACACCCCTCTCCAAGGGCTGCCCCATCCTGGACTGCTGCCCTCAGGGTCCCTGGCTGGGGACCCCAGGCTGGACACGGAGGCCGCTCGCTCTCACCGAGGCCCAGATGGCTCACCTAATGCCAGGGGGGCAGCGGGCCCCGTCCCCAAGGTCCAGAGGTCACTGCCAAGCGCCAAGGCCCATGGAGCCGCAAGCCCAGAGCCCCCCAGAGAAACCGGGGGCCGGGCCCACTGCCCCTTGGCTCCTGGGCCGTCCAGCGGGATGCCCCCTGCCCGCCCCGGGATGCTCGTCCAGGGCCCCGCCCCGGCCCGGCCCCACTTACTCTTGGCCTTCTCGTTCTTGCGGGACGGCCGCCAGCGGATGCAGGAGCGGTGTTCGTCCAGGTGGTAGAAGCGGGCCAGCCCTTTGGAGGCGCCGCGGAGCTTCACCATCTGCGTCCCGGCCTGCATGGCGCTCATGCACTGCTCCACTGGACACACAGACAGACGGGCCGATGGGGACAGACAGAGGCAGCGCCGTGAGCGCCGTGGCAGCACCGCCATTCACCGCAGCCTGCCCCTGCCCTGCCATCCCGCGGCCCAGCACCGTGGGGGGTGCTCAGGGATGGCCGACACCCCCACCTCCCCACCTGCCCGTCCAACCAAGGAGCTGGCCCGGGATGCACCTGGGCCTCACGTCCAGCCTGGGGCCCTGCCCCAAGGTCACCCAGACACACACACTCTGCCCAGCGGGGCCCGAGCCTGGGCCCGCCCCCTCCAGTGGCCCTGGGGACTGAGCCCAGGCTGGGCTTCAGAGGACCCTGCCCCTGCCCCGAGCCCCTCCCCACCCTCGGCTGCCCCCTGGACCAGCCCCAGCCAAGTGAGCAGCACGAGGGAGCAGTGTGCAGGCCGTGAGCTGCCCGGAGAGGTGGTGGAGGGCCAGCAGGGCCTGTCAGGGCTGCTCTGTCAGGCACGGGGTGGGCCCCCGACGGAGCCAGCCCCTGGCCCACCTGGCAGACCCACAGGCCATGCCCCCCACCCACCCTCCCTGCTCGGCAGCATCCTCAGAAAGCCACTCCCGACACGCCAGGATAGGCTCCGCCCACACCCCTTTCGAGGCCCCTGGCACCCCAGGCCCAGCTGCGTCCCCCTCCTCTGACTGCAGGGCACAGTGGGGGGGGGGGCTGCCGACCCTGGACCAGAAGCCCCGGGTCAGTACACCCCAGGGGGCCCACGCCATGGGTGCCCCAGCCTGGAGGGGCTTCCTGGAGGAGCCACTACCTGGCCTTCCAGAGCAGGGGCCTGTGGGGGCAGTGGGTCGTGGGGACACTGGCCCTTCAGGGAGGACACGGGGAGCTGGGAGGGGCAAGGCCAGGTGGGTCTGCCAGGAGGGCCGGGGGCTGGCTCCGTCGGGGCAGAGCCAGTGACGGACACCTCACGGGGGTCTTCGGGGCTCCACCAACAGCCCCCTGCTCCCTCGTCTCCTCCCCCGCAGAGTCAGCGCCATGAGGGGACCCTGCCCGCCTCTAAGGCCATTAGGTCCAGCCCCGGCCTGGGGGTGGGATGGAGACCCAGGCCTCCCCACCCTTGCAGAGCCCGACCGGGACCCCCAGCCCCGCGTCGGGCCCAGGCTGTGGCTGGGGAGCAGCGGGCAGCCCGCAGCCGGGACCGCTTCCCTGCCCCGGTGGCATGAGAGCCGGGTAGGACTGCCCCTCTTACCAAGCTGGCCGATGTGCCATCGTGGACACAGAGCCACACTCCCGCCGACCCGAAGCAGCGCCTCCGCCAGGCAGGCTACCGTGCCCTCGGCCCGGCGGGCGGCAGCCCCGGCCGAAGCCATGGCACCCGTGCCCCTCCCCCACCTGGGCCTCGGCAGGGTTGGTGGAGGTGGACTTGGGGGTCTTCCTCCTCTTCTCTCCCGTCCTGCCCCCCAACCCCCTAAGGCCCCCAGGGGTCCCCAAAGGAGCAGCGTCCGTGGCAGGGCTGGTGGGGGGGCTGCAGAGCCTCGGCCCCGCCCCGCGGCCCAGTCTCTGCGCTAATCCGGAGCTTGGCTCCAGCCCAGCTGGCCAGAGGATTTAGGCCAAGGGAACTCCCGGCTGGGGACCCAGGAGGGGCCGGGGGCAGCTGCGCTGCTAGGAGGCCCCGGCTGCCAGCTCCCAGGCCCTGCCCGGCTCCCCTGCCGTGTCCCAGCCCACGATGACAGGGAGGGCAGACGGGGCATCCCAGGGACTCTGCCCCCCAAGGAGGCTGACTGTCAAGCCCAGGCCCGGGGTGGGGGCAGCCCTCACGGACTCGGGCCACCAAGAGTCCGTGATCAGACCTGCTGCCCCTGCTCTCCCTTCCCCTCACCTACAGGGGCCATTGAGTGATGCCCACAGTCCAGAAGCGGGAGGACCCGAAGTGGGACACAGGCAGCAGCAGTGCGTCCCCCAGCCCTCGGGAGGGGCTGCCTGCTCGGGTCTCGCGGTCAGCTCTGACTCCCACACTGCCCGGAGGATGGGGGCCCCAGGGCCTGGGCCTCGCTTTCCGCCTCCAAGGTCCAGCCTCCCAGCGCCAGCCTTGCTCACAGCCCTCAGCACATGCGGCGTCCTGGCTCCTGGGAGTGGGGCTGCCCTCTGCGGGATGCCCCCGGCCTCAGGGAGGGGGCCAGGCCCCAGGAGAGCCCACCTGACTGTCTGGGGTGCAGTCGAGGCCCCGCTGGCTCAGGCCCGGCCAGGGGCAGCCCCAGGGAGCAGGCAGGCCCGGAAGGTGCACTGCCCGAGGCCCGAGGCACAGCTCGCCCGCCCTTGACCTTCCCGGGGACAGCGGGACGCAGGGCTGCAGCCGCTGAGCCAAGCTGGGGGCGCCAGAGCTGCAGGACGCTGCCAGTCCGGGAAGGAAGCGCCTGTGCTGCGGCCGTCCATGGACCCGCACGAGGCCGTCCAGCACTCCAGGTTCCTGCCAGGGTCACACCGTAGGGGCCTGCCCAGGCTGGGGGGCACCCCCCTCTCCTGATGCTGACCACCCTGCACCTAGGGTGGCTCGGCTGCCCAAACCAGGAGGAGCGGCCCCCACCAGGCCAGGGATCCCCACCGACCCCCCACCCCACTCTGGGCACAGCTGTGGCCAGCCCTAGTCCCCGGCCACGGGAGGGGGTGGCAGAGTGCAGCACACAGCCAGGGGGCCCCGCCTGCCATGCCCCCAGCCTCTAGCTTAAAGGCAGAAGGACAAGCCAGGACCCCCGTAGCCCCACAAAAGGCGCCCTGTCACCCCAGAACTCGCGGATCACCGTTGGCCCCTCTGCGGGCCCCTCACCCTTGGCACCCCACCCCAGGCTGGCCACACCCCCACCTGGCTCCAGAGCCACCGTCACCCGGCCAGCACCCTCTTTCTCTCCCCCGGGAGGCTCCAGGGACCTCCCATCCCAGGCACTGCCCAGGAGCAAACCCCCCTGCAGGCCGACATCCAGTGAGGACGCCCCAAACAGGCCCACCCAGCAGGGATGGTCCGGGCCCTGAGCTCGGCCCCCCACCCCTCCGCAGACCACTGCTCCCGCCACCGCCCCCGGCCGGGCCCTTCCCCACTCACCCTGGGCCAGGCTCGCAAAGTCCGGGGCTCCAGCCATGGGCCTCATCACGGCCTGCCCGGCTCCTCCCGGCAAAGGCCCCGGACTCGAGCCCAGACACCTGAGGCCCACGGAGCACAGGTGGGACTCAGCAGCCGCACCTGTCCAGTGGCCTCGTGAGGGTCAGGCCCTGCTCCAGAGCAGGTGGGGGCGCCTACGGGGCAGGGCGCGCCCTGCACTCAACCCCCGCTCCCCACCCCCGCTGCCCCCCACGTCCCTTCCTATTCCCCTCCAGGCCCCACCCTGACCTGTGACCCTGCTTTATCCCAGGCCCTAGCAGGGGTGTGACACCTCTGACCCCACAGGGACCGCGCCCTGGCCCGAGAACACAGCTGCGCCTGATGGGTGGGGCGAGGAGGGGCAGACAGGCGGGCAGGGGGCGTCACGGACAGAGGAGCGCAGAGGCTGGGTCTCTGGCAAGGATAGGAGGCGACTCAGCCGCTGGGCCAAGGGTGCTGTACCAGCTCTGAGGGGGCCGGGAACTAACCCCCTGGCGTGGTCTCCAGGACGTGCCACCTCCAGCCAGTGCCGGCAGCTCCAGGCCTGTCCCAGAGGAGCCGAGCACCCCTGAGCCCACCACTCACCCCGGGCCTCAGTCCCCCGATAAAGGCTGTGCCCCCCACCTTGCTCTGCTCTGCCCAGCCCCCCACCTCCACCCCCCGCCGCCGCAGGAACGGGGGCACCGCTCAGGAGGACAGGCTGCGTGTCGGAAGCGGCAGCAGCGTGGGTCTAATTTGGCTTTTATGCCTGAGTCGGATCTTGCCCTAAGAGTCACCAGAATGGGCCCCGTGGCTGCCGCCAGCGAGAGGCCAGTGGCAGCTCAGCATTCCCGCCTCTCCCCCAGGAAGGCTGGAAAATCGATTTAATCTGCCACAAACCCAGCGCGTGCACAATTACACAGGGCAGATCCCCGGGGCGCCCCAGGCCCCCACAGCCAGGCTGCATGGATGTGGGGGGACGGGGCGTGAGGGGACCACACCAAGGCCTGCCAGGGCGGCCCCCAGCCCCCCAGGCCAGCCGGCTTGGCCCCCACGGCTTCTTCTCCTCCCAGTTTTTCTCCGTTTTTCAGCAGGACCTGCAATGGGCCCGTCTCGTCTCCACCTCACGTTGGCAGAGTCAGCAGCAGGGGGTCTGCGGCAAGACCCCCGGGGCCCTCCCCTGGCCCAAGTCCCAGCCACACCTCCCCATGGGTCATCAGCCGGCTTCCTGGCCCCCATACACCCAGGAAGTACCCCCGCCAGCAGGTAGTGAGGCAGGAGGGAGGACGAGACCCTGTCCCAGCTGCCAGCCAGGCACTCGCCGCTCCCCCCAGGCTGCCCGCCCGCTGCCCAGGGCCGCGCAGGAGGGGGAGGGGGCCCACATGCACATGGTGGGGAGAATTTCAGCGTCTGAGAGAAGCAGCTGACTATTTTTGTTCCGTCGGGAGCATGAGCAACTCCCACAAACCCTCCCCCAGGCAGCGCCACGGGTGCCTGAGGCCCAGGAGCCAAGGGCCCCTGTCCTGCCTGGGTCTCTGACCAGGTCAGCATGCCTGGGCTGCCCAGACCAGCCCATGGGAGGGGCCGGTAGCGGCAGGGGAGGGGCTCTCCGGACCTCCCTGCTCAACCAGGACAGCCATTTCCTCCAGCTATGCCCCCCGCGGGACCAACAACTTCCAGCAGGACGACCAGAGTCCTGGGGCAGGAGGGCCTGAGCCCATGGCGTTGCCCAGCTCGGCAGCCACGGAAGGGGCATAGGGGCCTGAAGGGACAGGCCAGCTGGACCTCCAGGGTAGACAGGGCCGGCCGTGTGTCCTGGGGGAGCAGGCTCTCAATGGGCGGCCTCACCATCCTGGGCGCCCGTGGGACACCTGGGGCTCCCAACATCAGGCCTCTGTCCTGGCCCTCCACCCCCATCCCCAGCCACCCTGGCTGGCGGCTCGTGGCAGCTCAGCTCACAGGGGAGCCCAGACTCGTGGGTGTCACCGTCCCCGGCCCCATCAGGTGCTTCCTGCTCTTGCTGGCCCCTCATCCAGGACCTGGGGGCTCCTGTCCCCAGCACCAGCGGCTCGTGCCCCCCGAGGCTGCCCTCCCTCGGCGCCACGTGCAAAGAGCAGCCTCAGCAGGCTGGGCGGGTGCCATCTTGGCCCCTAGCCCAGGTGAGGGAAGGTGACCACGTACGTCCAGCCCTAGCCATTGCCCAGGAACCCCCAGCGCGGCACTTAGGATGGAGCCAGGTTTGCGGTGGCAGTGGGGGCGGCAGCACTTTCCTGAAAAGCCCCAGATGGAGCCCGGCCTGCTGGAGGGGAGGAAACTCCCCCCGAGTGGGGGGAAGCAGGGACCCCTAGAAGGGGGGCTCCTCGGCCCTGCCCCCACATGCTCCCCCAGGAGCCCAGGCTAGGCGGAGAGGGCAGGCGGCAGCTGGCAGGGCCGGGCAGAGCAGGCGCGGAGCCACCGGCAGGCGAGGAAACACAAGAAGGTGCAGCCGTGCCATCAGCCCTGGGCCCTGGGCCGCTCTGCCTTCCAGGCTGCCCGGGGCCGCCAGGCGGGAGGCGGCGTCCTCGAGAGCCCCAGAGCACCCTTCTGGGAGCCACGGGCACAGGGCGCACCTAGGCACCCCCTGTGGGCAGCAGCCACTCCGAAGCCCCTGTCCCCCCCCACTGCTCTGGCCTGGGGCCTGGGCCAGCTGCCCGGGGTGCCACATTCCCCCAGCTCTCCCCTCCCTGAGTCTCCCCATGGACCTGTCTTCTTACACACCCTCGGCTGACCCGGGACGGGTCCTGGGGAGGGGACAGGGCTGCCTCTCCAAGAACGGCGCTGCTGGGACGGGGCCCTCGACCCAGCCCCTCCACGGAGGCCTGAAAGTGGGAGCAGTGGAAAGTTCCAGATGAAAAAGAGGAGTCGATGAGGGGCTGGCTGAGCCGGGCCAGATCCCGGTCACCTGAAATCAAGCTGGTCCGAGTCACTGGGTGGCATGTCGTGAGTCACTCAGCCTGAGGGGGCTGACGGTCCGGCCCTGGCACACTGCAGCCCCCTGCCCCTGAACTGCAGGTTCCACCCTGGCTCCCAGGACCCCTGCCTTTGGGTGCTGAGCTCGAGGGGGTGCCACGGCCACTGCCCCAAGCACTGCTTGAGCTGAGCAGGCAGGACTCTCTCCCCTGCCGACCACCCACCTCACAAGGCCCCCAGGGAGGGGATCTACCTGGGCACCTTGCCCTTGGCAGGTAGCGGTGGTGGGGGCAGCCAGGGCTTCCCAGGTGGGTGACAGCCTCGCTCTTGGCTTCCTGAGAGCCAGAGCAAACATGCCCATCCCATCCCCCACCCGGGACGCCCACCGGCCTCCCCCACGCAGGAAGTCCGTCCAGCCAGCCGGAGCCCACGTGAGCTGTGCTAGAAGCAAACTCCTGGGAAGAAGCGCTGCCCGTCTGATTACTCGGCCCTCTTCTCAGCCCCCAGGCCCGGGGAACGTGGAGCCACCAGCCTCAGGCACCAGAGAGGGGCGTCGGGGGCCCCTGCATCCCACTCCCCCCCACCTGCCCCAAGAGAGGGGGCACTTCCGGGGCAGGGCCGGACCACATGCTTTCCCAGAGAAAGGTGCCAGAAGCGGAGGAAACCATGGCCGTCGGCTCATTAGCTGCGCAGATGGAGGCAGGGACCGCGCCTCCCGGCCCATCTGCTCCCTCCTCGGCTGCACTCCCTCTGGGCGGGGGACTCTCCGGCATGCGCATCCCTGCAGACGCGGGCAGGGAGGTGGGCTTGCTGTCCTCCTGCCGCCCGCTGTCCCCCAGAATCGGGAGGGAGGTCGCTCCCCAGGGCGCGCGGCAGCTGCTCTCCCCTCACAGCGGGGTAGAGGCCCCTGAACCCCGGGGCTACGGAGCCACATGGCAGCCCCTATACCCCCTGGTCACAGGCATCACGTGGTTCTGACCGAGGCTCAGCCAGCCTGGGGCCCTTGACCCCACGGAACTGTGCAGGCCAGACCAGCAGGAGCAGGGTCTCCCAGGGACCACCCTCCCACGGGAGCCTGAGGAGGGGCTGCCCCTGAGAGCTGGGCAAGCCTGTACCACGTGCCACATCGCACGGGCCACACCGTTCCCCCATTCATAAAGGGGGTCTCGGACCAGAGGGGGGTCGGGGGACAGGCAGGCACCCAGCGCTTTCTGACTCGCTTGTTTGGAGACAGCCCCTGGTGTCCCCGCCTGACACGTGAGGCTCGGACAGGTCCTGAGCCTGGTGTGAGGTCACCCATCTTGTCAGAGGACCACCAGAATCCTTCCCAGACAGGCTGCTGTGAAGCCCCTGCTGCCCGCCTCCCCCTTCCTCTCCAAGGCTCGCCTGGCCTCACCCCTCCCAGGCAGAGGGCACAACAGCTGGGACCCAAATAAATCTCTGGCAGGCAAGTTCCTACTCTGCCTTGGAAAGTTCTTCCTGCTGTCTTGCCCGAGTCACTCCTGCTGCAGGTCGGTCCTGGCCACTGACCCCTTCGTCCTCTGCCTCTCCCCATCCCTGGCCCCAGCAGCAAGCGCTGCAGAGGAGACCTGCGGAGAAGCCCTGCGGCATCCAGCTCCACAGACCCCCTTAGGAAGCCCTGGGGATGGAGCCCCCACGCGGCTTCTCGGCCCGCAGCTCTTTGCAGTGCATCCCATGCCCCCTCCTTCGCTGCCTGCCCAGGGCAGTGCCTCGGGCGCCCCAGCGAGGAACCTCTAGTCCAGGTCTCCAGGCGGGCGGGCCGAGGGCGGCGGGCCCTGTCCGCGGTGCTGACGGAGCTGGGGCCTCTCTACCGTCTCGAGGGCCCTGGTGGAGGGGTTGGCGTGGCGGTGGGCCCGGCAGTCCCCAGGGTCGCACAGGCCAGAGCCCACCAGCCCCCGACACCCCCAGACCCGCTGCCTCTTCCAGGGGACCTCTGACCGCAAGGCTGGGGGGCACCTCCTCCCCGCCGCCCACCGGGATTGCTCCACCCCGCGGCCACCGAGGGGCGCCCCCTCGCGCGGAGCCGCCCGGCCCGCGGCGGGTCACCAGGGCGGGGCCGGGCGGATGCTGGCGGCGGGAAAGGGGGTCGTGCGGCCGCGACGACAAGGCGTGGGGCACGGGGCTCCCCGCGGAGCCGGGACGGCTCCTCCCTCGGGGCCCCGCGCCCGCCCCGCCCCCTCACCTCGGTCCCGGCTGAGTCTGCCGGGGGCCCCGGGCTCTTCCATGGCGACCGGCACGGCCCGCGCGGGCCGGAGCCCGAGCCAGCCCCGCGCGTCCCCGGAGCCCGAGGCGGGGCGCCCCGCGCACAGCGCCCCTGGCCAGCCCCGCGCGGGGAGGGGGCGGCGCCGGCGCCGGGAACGCCCCCCCGAGAGCCCCGCCCGCCCTTAACCCTGCGCTGCCCGGCTCGGCGCCCACCGCGCCAGAAACCGAGTGCAGGGCCGGGGGAGCACTCGCCAGAAGAGCTCCTGCCCCGGGCGCTCCGGCGACCTCTCCACCCACCCCCCGCCCTCCAGGTGGCCTGCAGACCCCCAGGGACCTGGAGGGCCCCTCCCACTGCACGCACCCTGGCTGGCACCCCGGCAGACCTCAGACCCCTCTGATCATTCCCGGCCAGCCCTGTGCACTGGATCCGGGACAAGCCACCCCACCCGGAAGGGGCTCCCAAGCAGAGATGCAGCCCCTTATGGGGGGCCAAGGGGCCACCCCACCCCCAGGCCTGCCCAGGTCAGGAGCGTGCCCAGGCCAGAGAGGCAGAGCCTCTGACCTGCTCCGTGGAAAGCACCAGCTGTTTGCGCTCCTCCCTGGCTGTCCCACCCCCACCCCACCCCCGCCTCCCTCTTGTCCCCTCAGTATTTGCAACCTGGCTGCACA
>JAQZBX010036073.1:0-24335 GCA_029593785.1 Cabassous unicinctus
CATTAATGTCCCTCTGACCCAGTTATCCTAGAATTTGGAAAATCATATTTTCCCACGTGGTCTCTGACCATGGGTAGAATCGAAATATTTTTATTCCAGTGTTTTCTAGGGATACCTTTCTCCGTTTCACCCTCTGGGGTGCCTTCGAAAATAAATTTGTCAGATACCGTGAAGGACCATTTTGCAAAATGACGTCGTTTAAGAAAGCCATTATTAGTTATTGTGTCGATGATGATGTACATTGTAATGAATTTTCCTATAAAAGGACATCAACAATCCAAAAAACATACTACAGAAGAGAAAACTTTATGCATAGTAAGCAGAAGGTTTTGAGTTTTATAGAGCACAAAATGATTTGAGTGACTAGTTCTATACTTTCAAGGACTGTGTATTATTAGTATCGTTTTCGATTCATAGGAGAAAACATACAGTGGACGCCTTAGGGCATTTAATTTTCTCCAGAACCTCTGGAAGCAAAGGGCTAGGACTTTGAGAGGAAATACAAATCTTCCTAGTGCTTCTGTTTCATATTTAAAAGAACACTTTGATGAGAAAAATCAATAGCCATGACTTAATGAAAATATAATTGATTAAGAATTACATTTAACCCTTACAACACTAACTCTTATGAGGCTAATAGACCAATCAAGGGATTAGTTCCATGCAATAAAGAGTTCAATGAATAGGGCACTTATTATACCTAGAGGACCCATTTGAATAAATTGATAACTTGTTCCATTATAACTCTTAAAAGCCCCCAAACAAATCTCTTTGGAATAGGAACCAGAAAGAATCCTCAAGTAGAATTAAGCTGTTAGCTAATAAGAGCCCAACAAGCATGCCTTAAATGTCCGAACCAAAAGAGAAAAAGCTGGATTGTTTCATAGCCTGTACCCAATTGCCCTTTTATAAAACTTTTTGCCTTGGAGCACTGACTTTAGAATTCCTTGAGACGCCCCCCCCCCCCACTCCCCCTTGCAGTAGCGTGCCCACCAAGGTCATACTTCCAAACTTCCAGGTAGATTAGGTATTGGAGGCCTTGAAGCATATCTTGTTTTACTTTATGAAAAATCTCCTTAAGGACATACAAACATTTCACTTTGTTTAATAAGGCTTATTTTCAAATAAAGGTATTTTCATTTCTCCATATATTTATCACCTAGTGATAAAATACCACAACTCTTCTATTATCAATTCAATTCAATGTTCTACTCCAACACCCATTAATTTCTGGTCCTTTGAACCACATGTTAAATGTCAGTCATGAGATTTGACTCTAATTGGTGTTGCTGTGTCAAATGTGGCAATAATGTTTGCCATTTTGGCTTAAATTATTATTTGTTGGCTTTTTAAATTTGGGTTTCTTTTAAGTGTAATGCTAATTCCATGCTGTGAAGCTTTATATTGCTTGCTGTTGTTTTAGTATCCCATGTACTGAGTTTTTTCTTAGAATTAGGAAGTTATGGAAAATTTAGAAATGCTCAGAAATAAGAAATTGTATTTATTGCTGATTTTCTAGAATTGAATTTCATCATTTGAACACATCTATCTTTTAATAAGTTGCTGTAATTTAGCAACTTTAACCGTAGACATGTCTTTTACTTAATTTGCTGTTTGTTCTGATAAATAATAATTTTGTGATCAGCTAGGTAAAGTTTTAGGATCCAAAATTAATCACCAAATGATCTTTTTGGATTTATACTGCTGTATTTACATCAACATTGTAAATGTTATTTACAAAACTGTTATTTCGGAGGAGGAGGAAATGGCCTGTTAATTCTTTCATTCGTTTAAAATGTGCTTTTCTAATTATTCCAATTTAAATATTGTAATCTAAGCCAATCTACACGTTTCTTCTCTGGTCCATATAACTTATTTAAGGGGAACAATGATGTTTATTTAGTAATTTGGGAAAAAATGGGAAAATACAAAAACACCTAAAAATTTATCTCCATGACACTTAAATATTAGCCACTTAACTAAATAGAACCAAAAGCTGGTTTGTAATACTGGCTATGGCCTTAAGATGGCAGTAGTTCTGCATGAAGAATATTTTTCATTTGAGTTTGTTAGTAATCTTAATGTTCTTACTTTTCTTAATAAAAATATGCTTCGTTTTCTACCTTCCATTTCTTCTAGCTCCATAAAAAGAGAAGACCACTTAGACATTTCTCCATTGTGTTTGTGTGCATGTGCGTGTGTGTATTTAATTTTAACAGTGTGGAAGGAGGATGTGATAAGATGAAGTCCCCTGGCAGGAAACTTAGTATTAATGTTTCAGTGTTGCGTCTGGGTAAAGAACCAATTGTTTAAAAGATGAAATGGGAACCTCTTGGAGGGAGAGCTAAAATATTAAATGATAGAACTGTGATTTAAAAAGATCTCAAATGATAGAGCGATGGATAGAAATTTAATTAGGACACATATTAAGTTTTGGTTTTGGGTTCAAGCAGCCAACTCTACGTGTGTATGATGGAGAATCTTGATTTACTAGCAGTTAAGTTGAAAAAAATTTGTATAAACTCTGGTTACACTTGGTATCTCTTTGATTAACAGTTCAGGAAACTTCCCTTTGCCTTTGGCTGTCCTTGAAGTAAGGGGATTCTATATTGCAGAAGGGCTAACATATCGTCAAGGAGTCTTTCTGGGCCTTGGTCAATGGTATCCATACAGATGGCTTTTCCTTACCTAGAAAATCTATCATTGCCTGCCTCTGGCTACACTGTCAGCACCCATCCCTGCTGTTTTCACTCTGAAACACCTCTATCTGGTTACAGAAAAAGGTTTGGTTTTGACCAAACCATGAGTCCATGTCAGGCTTGCCACTTCACTCTCAGCCAACCTCTGCATCAGCCTTGAGCAGTCACAGGATTCCTTCACCGGAAACCTTCAGCTTTGGAACCATAGAAGAGTAGGGAATGCGTTATGGTGGGGGAAGGTTGGGTGGCTATGTGTACCCTCTCTTTATCTAGATGTGACCATATGTTCCCATTGTAGTGACTGTTCTGTATTGTCTAAGGACACTCTGTGAAGCTGTCTTCTCTCAGCATTCCAAATGAGAATCAGGGCCTATTTCTCATGACTTTGAATACCTAAGCTTATTTGGAGGGTTCTGTTTCCCACACTGGGATTTCAACCCTGCCTTGGGACAGAGTGTGGGTCTTTCTCAGGGACCCACACAAATGGTTTTTTATCATACTTTCATCCCTTTCCCCTGAGATTAATTGTTAAATAAAATAAAGAATGCCCAATTAAATTTTATGGCCCAAATATTGCAGGGGAACACCTTATATTTTAAAAGCATTCACTGTTTATCTGAAATTCAAAATTAAATTGATATCCTGTATTTTTATTTGCTAAATCTTGCAATCCTACCGAAGACATATGCTACTCATCCATTCTGAAACCACTTTTTGAAAAAATTTTAATTTTTTTTTCTTGCAGAAAGCCCAGAACTTAAAAACCAAACATGCTTTGGCTTTCTAGGCTATTTTATCTGCTATAAGAGTCTAGCACAGCTAATAGGGGCAGCCTGGGGCTCATGAAGCTCTGGGTCTCCCCTAAGCCCACAGGACAGAGCTTATCATAATACCTTGGTAAAGCTATAATCGATTATGTTCTGCGTGCATTGGTTGAAATGCTCTATTGAATCAGGCTCTTTTTTAAATGGTAGTAAACGCTTGACTACTTAGTTCAGATTAGCAAATATTTATTGAGAGCCTGTTATGTGCCAGGCACTAAGATAGATACCAGTATACAAAAGTGGACAAATGGTCCCTTCCCTAGAGGGACTTACGTTTAGACAGGAAGATGACGTATAGTCTGATAAGTACAATAAAGCACTGTATGTAACTTAGAGAGAAGGAGAAGCTAATCCAGAGAGGCTTCCTCAACTCAGGCTGTCTGCTCTGCCCCAAATGTTCCTTCCCCATTTCCTTCCTTGATTTCATTTCCCACGTTGGCCATCCTCTCATATTACCCTTAAAAATAACATTACATAGTTTATATAGTTGCAGCAACTTGGAGATATCTTTGATCCCTTATTGTTTTATAACAATCTGTTTTTGTGTCAGCCTTCTCCACTAGCTGTAAGTTATTTCAGACTGATGACTTTGTTTTATTCATCTTTGTATCTCAGTTCTTAGCTCACAGCTGGCACATAATGTCCATCGAATGAATGAATTTCTATTTCTTAATTTTCATCTTCATCCATTTTGAAGTTTTGAATGGCTGCAAGAAAGTTTTTACTAGGAGGTAAGAGGCACTATATTACATTGGCCCCCTACATCCCGTATTCTTGGTAACCAATAAATTAGCATTCATAATTTACAAATTTATAATAAAGATTTTAATCACTTGGAGCTACCGTTTCAGGCAGTGTTCTGATAACCATTTTAGTTTAATTTTTAGTTCTGTCAAATACTAGTATAAGTGCATTAGATAATAGTTTTTGATTTGACCTTTGGTATATACTTCAGTCCCTACATCAAGAGCTTACATGGAGGCTATACAGGTAATTACAAAGTAAAAATGGCCTAAGCCAGCATTTTGAGAATCTAAGGACAGACTTACCCAGCAACACTTACTTATTAATAGTGTATTACACAGGAAAATGAATCTTTTAGTAACTTAGGTTTATGCATTTTGGTGTGAGCATCACAAAGTTCCCCCAGTTTCTATTAATAGTTTTTGCCCATTTTGAGATAATATTGCCTACTAAACACTCTTCATTACAACTATTGATCCTTGGAAAGTAGTACATGTTCCCCTGCAGTTGACTCATTTTTAAAGCTATGATTTTAATTGTAATCTGAACATGCAAGCAATTCTTAATGAGATAGTTGAATAAAAGCTGCTTAAGGCTTACAGCAAAAGTACCAATATATGCACAATTTATTATTTTTTAGTCATTTCTGGAAATTAGCCATGTAAGCAACATTAGCCACAGCATCTCTATTTTCTCCTTTTATCTGTCTGTTTACCCCCCTGAATATTGAGGATACTCCAAGGAGAGTACCTAAGGGCTACAGAATCTTTGGGTCCATGTGTGTCCTCTGCCCCCATCTCTCACTCTCTTTGTGGGGTCACACACACATGCATGGGCAGGAGCATGCCAGCGAAAGAAGAAATAGCAAATTTACTGAACTTCTTCCAAAAGCCAGATATTATGAACATTCGATAATGACCTCTCTTAATCATCGCAGCACCATAGGGAAATAGGTGAGAGCACACTCATTTTACAGATGAAATTCAAACCCAGATCTGTGTACCAGAAGGCTGCTATTCCTGCTTTTTAAAAATTTATATTTCACTTCTCTGTTTGAATTGTTTCTTTAGAATAAAGTTATTTGTGCATAATACATGTGTGCTATGAAAGAACAAAGAAGCAAATAGAAAGTGAAAATCCCTTTCATTCCTAACCCGTCATGAGTCCTTTTCCCCAGAAGGAACTGCTCATAGCACTTGAATGAGTGTCCTCACAGACTTATTCCTATATACAAAATGCCAATGTAGTATGTTTATATATTTATACTTTTTACATAAATGAAAGCATGTCTTCAAACTATACATATCATCTATTCATCCATTATCCCTACCCCACCCCACCCCAAGTCACCTGCCCCCGACTTCCCATTCCTTGAAGATACTACCTCCTGAATTGTAATATTTCCCTGCCTAGTCCTTTCTTAATTTTTAATGAGTCCAATAACCTAGCCTCTCAATTCCTTTAACTCTTCTCCAATGATCTTGTTTCAGACACTACCTCAGCCACACATTCTTACCTCCTCCATAATCTCAAAGCAAGCATCACACTCTGTTGCCATCCTCCTCTATTTTTTGCAGTCCATAGGTTCAAGTAGCCAACTCCAAAAATCCTTCAAGTACACTGGAATCTAAAATGAAGTGATTCCCAACTCCTTTTCATTATGCCCCATTGTCCTTCTGTTCTTGCTTCCGTTTTTGCTAAGCTGAATATTCATGGAGAATTATTATAATCACTTCATTGATACAGCCTTAGCTCCCATATTCCTCTCTCAACTTTTCAAACTGTTAGGAAAAAACACAACTCTGGTTGTGGAAGATTTCAAATCTGTCCATTATACCTCCTTTACCTGTATCTGTGCCCCTTGCCAATGACTCTACAACCTTTCCCATCAAGGAGTAGAGTCTATCTCTCCAGGCCTTGAATCTGGTCAAGGCCTGTGACTTGCTTTGGCTAACAGCATGCAGTGGAAGTGACACTCTGCCAGTTCTGAGCCTGGGTCTGAAGAGGCCTTAAAGACTTCCACACTCTTTTCAGGAACCTGCCATTGCCACATGAATAAGGTTCTGCTAATCTCCAGAATGATGAGAAACATTAGTTCAGTCACTGGTCATCCCAACCTAGAGGCAGCTAACTGCCAGATGTGTGAGTATGACAATCCTAAATCAAAGCCATCCCCAGCTGGCCTGTGAGCTGACCATAGTCCATGAGTAAGCCTGGCCAAGATCAGATGAGCCTGCCCAGATAGATCAGCAGATTGCCCAGCTGACCACAGATTTGTGAAAAATAATAAATATTGTTTTAAGCTGCTGAGTTTTGGGGTTGTTTGTTCTACAGCAGTAGCTGACTGATACACAGATTAAACTCAACTTTATGCTCTGCATCTACACCTGTGTGGCTGATCCTGGCTGAAGAAAATATATACAACCACTGTATGTTTATTTCAATGAGGACTTAATGCTCCTGGGCAATCAAGGTCACAGAGTACTTAAAGCAGGTCTCTGAATTGTGGATTTAAAAATCTTTCTTAATCTTTTCTAAGGAGAGGTGAGATATTTAAATCTGTGAAACAGCAGACACTAGGATAGAAGAAGGGTCTGCAGTAGTACTGCTGACCAAATGCAGGAGCTAATTTAGGAGAGGTCTTCTCAACTCCATTGTGTCAGTGGAGGACAGGAGTCAGTGGACAGGACAAATAAGCTCTCTGACAGCTTCCTTCCCCTAAGCAGCAGCCAGGAGCCAAGATTTTGGGCTCTGGCATCAGCTCTTTTATTAATTCCCTCAGCAGTCCTTGGCATCGTAGCCAAGCATCATTTTAAGCTCTCAGTCTGTCAACTCTGGATAATTCTTAGCTATCTCACAGTGCTGTTGTGGGAATTGATTAATATTTATGAACACATCTAAGTGGAAAAGTGCAGTATAAATATTATTGAATGAATTGAAAAATTGTTTCCTACATAATGTTATGCACAAAGGAAAATAAGCTATGTACTGTACTGTCTTCTTGGAACAATTTTAAAATGGTGATCAGTTATCTGTTGCTCACCTTTCATCTTTAATAAGTTTAGTGCTTTATCTAATGCTTTCAACAATGATTTCTGTTACATTTATTTTTTATTGTTGTTTTCTATCGATTTTTTTTTTTTAACTTTTACACTCAATGCATTTCTGTTTCCAGTTAAAATTTTATAAATCATCGACTATGATCTTCCTCTACTGAAATTTAGCCAGTGTGCTGGGGACATTTGTCATTACTTTAAAATAGCTATAGATATCTATTGCTTAGGGAATAGAGATTTCTCTAGTCAAGTTCATTGCAAATCAAATTTCTGTTATATGAATTCTTCCCCCTTTCTTATATTCTTTTTTTTTTTTTTTAAAGATTTATTTTATTTTATTTATACCCCCCTTGCTGCTTGTGCTGCTGTGTCCATTCATTGCGTGTCCTCTCCGTGTCTGCCTATCTCCCCCCCGCCGCGAGGTCCTGCCGCATCAGCCCACAGCGCCGCGCGAGCCGGCCTGCCCTCACAAGGAGGCGCCGGGAAGCGAACCCAGGGCCTCCCATATGGTAAACGGGGGCTCTATCCACTGAGCCACACCCGCTTCCCTGTTATATTCTTAAATATAAAATTAATTGGAAGAAAATGGGATTTTGAGCATAATAAAATTATCCTTAAGAATTAGGTTGTTTACAAATAAAAAGTAGAGAAATAATTTATTTCTCATAAAATATGCAACATAGTAACTATTCTCAAAATATCCATAGTGGTAATATTTCACAAATGTCAAAAAATAATTCACTAAATGTTAAAAGATCCACCAGTTCAGAAACACTGTTTTTCCAAAAAAATTTCTGCCTCATATAGTATTGCAGCAGGGAAGTAGAAATCATTTTAACAATATGACTTCTGTATCACATCTAGCTTTAAGTTCAAGATTATTATTGTAAATATTTCTCTTATTTCTCATAATTTCAACCTTCATAACTCTTTCCGGTTATCTAAACTATTTTAGTTATTTTAATTAAGATGCCAACAGGACCATCACCAAATGCTATGCCACAGAAGGCTGACGGCCATTTCAGACTGAGTGTCCTGGGGCTGGGTTATGCTCCTATAAGAAACAGCTTATAAGAGCTCTGAAACCTAAAACAAAATAAAGGTTATTTCTTGATTAGGTTGCATGCACCTGCCTGCTCAGTGGACGTTCTGCTCCATGTTTTGCCCAGCCAGGGATGCAGGCTAACAGGGCATCCCTCACCTAGAATATTGTCATCATGGCAGAAGAAGGGGACATGTTTAATTGCACCTTTATTCTTAAAAGTTTCACCTAGAAATGATACACATCAGTTCCAATTGCATTTATTGTCCAAAGAAAGTAATAAGCCAATGCTTATCTTTTCAAAGTGATAGGAAAATACAATCCTACCATATGCTTGGAAGAGGAGCACTGGAAATATCCTTGAATAGCAATGATAAATACCATATCTAGTAATTTTTATTAATATTTTCACTTTTATAAGGTGACATTTTCTGATCGTGTTCCCAAATTCAGGACTTAATCACTCAACAACTATCCATTTAAGAGTCTAATATTTACAATGTACTATTCCACGCTCTGTGGATGATGCAATCATGAAACAAGTATAAATCTAAACTCTTGTGTATCATAACACAGTACAATAGTACTCTTATAGTACTTTGTACTTTTCCTTCATAGCACTTAACATGAAGGTTACTAATTATTTCTATAACTATTTATTAATGTGGTCTCCCACACTAGTTTATAAATTCTATATAGGATACAAACTATATCTCTTATTCATTGCTATATTGTCAATAGCTAGAACCATGCCTGATATGTGGCATGTGAAAACGAATGATTATGTGTTGAATAAATTAGCAAAGAAGAAAACGTCTATGGAATTCAAACAGAGAGACATGACTTCCAAACAGATCTGTATCTTCCTTTGCACTGACAGTGTTTAATCTTGTCACAATTGTGTATTACAATGATGTCCTTGCATAGTATGCTTGTTTTATTTATTTTTGTACCCTCAAGCACTACCCTATTGCCTGACTCATGGTAGGAGCAGTAAATACTTGTTGACTCAGTAAAGCAAAGGAGGTAAGCCTTCAAGACCACTGAAATAAATAGATTGCTGTTTTATAATAATAGCTAACCACTAGCATGCTTCCTTCAACTGGCGCATTAATTATATGGTTTAATCTTCTAAAGTATGAATTGCTTCTGATAGACTACTAGCAAATGAATGTTTTTGTAATTAGACAAAATTCTAATTGATCCCATCACTAGGTAGGCAATGGAATTTCAGCAGATAACCTCTTGCAGTTGACGATGGACCTTTTGCTGATCGCCAAAGTGGGGAATGATAAAAAGGTTCTCCCATTCTATACATTTAGAGCTAAGTTTGTAGAATGGATTTGTAACTAAATTCATATATACTTTTTAAAAGTTCATTATTTTGAAATTTCTGTTAACCAATGAGATGCCTGTAAAAATGTGCACAGCCAACCATACTGTAATGAATACTTTCTCAAAATGAGAAAAATCCACAGAATATAGTCTTTTGTGCTAAAGTGAACCAAATGCATTATATATCATTATGTACACAGGGGACAAGATATGACCTGTGTTTTAACCTCAACCAAGGAAATACAAACCGCCTTCTAAAAGGCATTTATTGTGTACTTAACATGTTTTCTTTGATGATTCTCCAGGGAACATTGGGCCCCTGAGACTTGGTTACATTTCCAAAAAACCAACTTCATCTTTCAAGGCCCCTGATACTATTACAAGTCTGTAAATTGTAGTGCCATACACAACTATGTACATTATACTGTTTAACAGGAGATTTTCAGCATAAACATTGAACCTAACTCTTAAAATGCCAGGCACTTAAAAATATCTTACTTCTTAAAGAGGCTTTTATTATTTTTTAATTTTTAGAAGTATTTATCTGAAGCTAACCAAAATATTTCTTTAACCTTGATTTTAACTTGTACTAATTTATGAGGATAAGATTTGTTTTTCTTTCAAATTAATGAAAGGAAATGCTGAAAAACATGAAAGCAATTAAACGATAAGCATTAATGTGAACAGTAGAAACCTGAATAGTCCAGTATTTAAGAATGCCAAGTATACTACCTATTTATCAAGAGACAGAAAAAGCCCTCACTGCACAGGAAATTCTTGAAACACTGCCCAATTACTTGGCATGATCATTGGAAAATTCTAAATTTGTACAAGAAAAGTTGTTTCTATATAAAATCATGTATGTATAAGTAAGAATCACTATGTTGTTGTTAATGACTAAAACTTTTACAACTTTGAGTAACAGAATTAAACCTACCACATATTCCTTTTAGTTGGAAAATAGTTATTGGACATTTGGGAATTTTCTTTTCTTCTTCCCACAGGTTAGGATTTTGTTATAACTTTTGAGATTTGCAAAGGATGAATCATAAATGCAAAATTATTAGAAAAGGAAGCCTGTGGTTTAGGCTATATATTTTATGAGCATCAAAATTAAAAGGATACAGAATAAACAGGCATTAATGAAATTCAACCTAGACTGATAATCAAGAGTCTGGGGCCTTCATTCAGTTTTAGAAAATTGAATAGGGTCACGGTCAATGTCAAAACATTTCTTGGCCACACAACCTTTTCTTTAAAAACTTTTTATTTTAAAATACTTTTGTATTAGTCAAGGTTCTCTAGGGAAACAGATTCAACAGGAGATATCTGTAAATAGTATGAGATTTTATAAGAGTCTCTCACATGACCGTGGGGATGCACAAGTCCAGGTTCCACAGGCAGGTTGCAAACCAGGAGCTCCAATGAAAGTCCAATGAAGGTCCTTGATGAGTTTCCAGGAGACGTTGGCTGTCCAAAGACAAGCTGGGAAATTCTCCCTGAACGCTAAAATCACTTCTTCTTTTAAGGCATTCAAATGATTGCACAAAGCATCACTCATTGCTGACGGCAATCTCCCTGGTTGATGCAGATGTAATTAGCCATCTATGTAATAAATCACCGATGACTAAAGCCCATAAATGTCCTTGTATTACAATTAGCCCAGTGCTTGCTTGACCAAACAACTGGGCACAATTACCTGGCCAAGTTGACACATTAGCCTAACCATCACAACTTTCAAACTTATAAAATAGTTACAAAGATAATACAAATCCCATACATAGAACTCCAACCCCCCTCCACTGCCCCCATTATCCTGATCCAACAATTTAACATCTTGCCAAGTTTCCTGCAGGATTCTCTTTAGCATCTCCTGTAGAGCCAGTCTAATGGTGTGAACTCTCTCAACTGTTGTTTATAGTGCAATGCCTTAATCTCTCCCTCAGTTTTGAAAGACAGTTTTGCTGGATATAGAATTCTTGGTTGACAATTTTTTACTTTCAACACTTTAAATATGTCACCCCACTGACTTCTTGCCTCCATGGTTTCTGATGAAAAAATATAATAATTATTGATTGAACATCTATTATAAGCTAAGCTCTCAGGACATGGCAATAGAGAGGAGAGATGAGATCCCTGCCTTCATGGAAATATTTTCTAGTGAAGGAGACTGTCACTAAACAGATAAGTAAAGGACTAGACAATGTAAATACAGATTGTGATGAGAACTGCAAAAGATATAAATATGGTGGCATTGTATGTATTGTGAAAAATTTGATTTTTACCCACAATAAAAATAAATAAATAAATAAAGCTTTTTGTGGGGCTGAATCTAAAAAAGAAAAAAATAAATATGGTGGCCTGCTATAGTGGTTTGAAGCTGTATTTACCCCAGAAAAAAATATGTTCTTAACTCTAATCCACTCCTGTGGGTATGAACTCATTATAAATAGGAACTTTTGAGGAGTTTACTTCAGTTAAGGTATGGTTCAGTTCAATCAGGATGGGTCTTAATCCTATTACTGGAGTCCTTTATAAGCAGAATACAATTAAGACGGGGAGAGAAAGACACAGGAAGCAAAAGGCTGGACATCAGTGGAACCCAGAAGAGAAGGGAGAGAGAACAGGAGATGCTGCCATGTGTCTTGCTATGTGACAGAGGGGTCAAGGAATGCTGGCAGCCAGCCCCAGAATGCCAGTCTTTGGAGAGAAAGCCTAGCTTTGATATCGACTTTCTTTGAGCCTTAAAACCACAAGCTAATAAATTCCTGCTGCTTAAGCCAACATATTTCTTGGTATTTGCTTGAGCAGCCTGGGAAATTAAAACAGATTTTGGTAATGAGTGTGGAATGCTGCTATTGTAAATACCAAAAATATGGAAAATGCTTTGGAATTGGGTAATGGGTAGAGGCTGGAAGTATTGTGATTGCTTGATAGAAAAGTTCTTCAAAGCATTGAAGTGACTGTTGGTAGAAATATGGGTGCTAAAGGTACTTCCAATGAAATCTTAGAAAAAAATGGTGAATGTATTATCAGAAACTGGAGGAAGGCCATCCTTGCTTGAAGTGGCAGAGTACTTGGTGAAATTGATTTCTGATATCAGATGGAAGGCAGAAGTTGAAAGCAATGAACTTGGATATTTAGCTGAGGAGATTTCCGAGCTAAATGTGGAAAGTGTTACCTGGTTTCTTCTTGCAGTTTATAGTAAAATATGAGAGGAAAAGGATAAGCTGAGGACTGAACTACTGGGCTCAAAGAAACCAGAAATTCATTGTTTGGAAAATTCTGAATTTCTGGAAAGTGAGTCCCCAGAGACTAGTGCTCCATGTAAAGATTTAACTGAACATGGAACCAGTCAGTCATTTCCATGGAAGTCCGGATTGGAAATACAGTTTTGCAGGAAGGATCTGTGGAAAGTTCCTTCAGTCTGAAGGTTTGGACCTCTGTGAACTACATGCAAGACTGACAAGTTTTTGCACAATCTGTTTGAATGGCATCACTGCCAGCCAGGGAAAAAGAAGGGAAAATCACTTCAAGGGCAGAATCAGGGAACATGAGGTCTCGACCGAAGACATCTTCTTGGGCCAAGAGAGTGGGCCCACCATGTGTGTGGAAAGGGTAAGTCTGCCCTGGCGCATGGAGTGGCCGGGCCTTCTGCCCCATTGTTTAGGAGAAAATTGTTGTGTTTTGAGAGCTCTTTATATATTCTAGATAGTAGTCTATTGTCAGATATGTGGTTTGCAAATATTTTCTACAAGTCTGTATCTTGTCTTTTTATCTTCTTACTAGAGTCTATCAATATCTTTCATCTGATAGATTCCAATTTATAAATTTTTTCATGGCTCTTGCTTTTGGTGTCAAGTCATAAGAATTTTTTGTCTACCTCTAGATCCCAGAAGTTTTTTTCTATTTTTTCCTAAAAGTTTTATTGTTTTACATTTTATATTCAAATTTATGACTCATTTTGAGTTAGGTTTTGCATAAGGTATGAGATTTAGGTTGAGATCCCTTTTATTTCTCTTGCTTATGAATGTCCAATTGCTGTAGCACTGTTTGTCATAAAGGCTATCTTTCTCTATCAAATTGCTTTGGCACATTTGTTGAAAATCTGTTGGGTATAACTGCATGGTCTATTTCTGGGTTCTTTATTCTATTCCATTGATTTATGTGTCCCTCTGGAAATACCACATAGTTGTTATTACTGTGTTATATGTCTTGATATCAGGTTGACTGATTCCTCCCACTTTTTCCTTTTTTTCATTGAAGGGTTTTTAAAGATGTGCACTATGATCAGGTTTATGCTCCAGTAAGATCTCTCCGGCTACAGCACAGAGGATGGTTGGAAGAGTATGAGACTGGAAAGAGAATTATAAAGAGCTGAGGAAAAAGATAAAGAGGCTCTGGATTAATGCAGTATCAGTAGGGGTGGAGAGGAAGGGGATGAAGAAAGCAGATGTTAAGCTGTGTGAATTGATAGGATTTAGTCACTGAGCAACTATAGGGGCTAAGATAAAAAGAGAAGTTTAGGATGCTTCCTGAGATTCTAGCTTTGCTGTGATTTTGACTGAGGCAGGGAATATGTAAAAATGAAAGGTTTTGAGAGAAACATAGTGAATTCTATTTTGGATCTCAATTTGAAATTGAGATGCCCGTGGGACCTTCTTGGAGGTTATGTTCAGTAGGTCATGAGTATAGAGACTGGGATCTCAGGAGATCAGTTTGGGGTAGAGGTGGAGGTTTGGGAGCTCTCAGAAGTTGATGACAGAGATGCAAAGGGCATGGCTACCCATGGTGTATGCAGAGGAAGAAAAGAAGCTGGCCAAGGCCAGCACCTCGGTTAGCATCACCTCTGAGGGGAAGGTAGAGGAAGACCAACCTTCAGGGCACAGAGGAGGAGCATCAGATAAAGGAGAAAATCAAGTGAGCAGTATTGTGGAAGAATCAACATGTTCATCTTTTTCATATGGTGAGAGAGCTCAAGTAGAGTGAAGATGAGAAAGAAATGATTTGATTCTGCAAATGGTAAAGTATTGATGACACCAGGCAGACCAGCTTCAGTGATGTAGCATGACAGGAAGCTGGATTGCAGTCTGAGTCAAAGAGGAAAAGAAAAATGAGAAAGAGATAGTATAGTTCTCCTGAGAAGTGTAGCTGAAGAAAGGAGAAAGACGGGGTGGCAGCTACTGTGGGATAAAGGACTTAAGAGTTTTCTTCCCTTCCCTTCCCTTCCCTTCCCTTCCCTTTCCTTCCCTTCCCTTCCCTTTCCTTTTCTTTTTAATGCTTGAGAGATGAGTTTGATTATAGGCTTTGAGGAAGACACTGTTAGAGAAAGGCAAGAGGGGATCTAATGAATGGAATCAGATTCTCCAACAGATTGAAAGGAATCAGATCAAAAGCATAGTACAAAATTTAACCTTCAACAAGAGAATGGATATTTTTTCTGTCATTGAAGGCATTTTCAAAAAATGAAAAAAATAATAGCTCAAATAGATAGAAGTTATCTTTTCTCCCACATTACAAACAAGTCTGGAGATAGGCACTCTTGGGCATTTAGGAATATAGGTTCCTTTCATATTTTTGCTCTTTCCATTTTTAGGTTGCCTTATGGTCCAAAATGCCGGCTGGAGGTCCAACCAACACAACTGAGTTCCAGGCAGGAGGAAAGACAAAAAAGGTAAGGACAAAAGAGTACACCACTTGCTGAGTCACCCTCCTTTAAGGGATTTCCTGGAAACTCCACCCAATGACTTCTTTTTTTATTTCATTACACTTCTAGCTGTAAGGAGGGCTGAGAAATGTAGTCTTTAGCTTTTCTGCTTCTAAAAAATTAAGGTTCTATTAGTAAAGAAGAATAAAATAGACATTGGGTAGGTGTATTAGGGTTCTCTAGGGAAACAGAATCAACAGGAGATGTCTGTAAATAGTATGAGATTTTATAAGAGTCTCTCATGTGACCGTGGGGGTGCACAAGTCCAGGTTCCACAGGCAGGCGCAAACCACGGCCTCTGATGAAAGTCCAGTGAAGGTCCTTGATGAGTTTCTGGGAGACTTCCTCTTTTAAGGCATTTAACTGATTGGATAAAGCATCACTCATTGCTGACGGCAATCTCCCTGGTTGATGCAGTTGTAATCAGCTATCTATGCAGTAAACTCACGGATGACTGATGACTAAAGCCCATAAATGTCCTTGTATTATAATTAGCCCAGTGCCTGCTTGACCAAACAACTGGGCACAATTACCTGGCCAAGTTGACACATTAGCCTAACCATCACAGTAGGTAAGTAGAAGCTTTTTTCCCAGGAGGAAAGAAAGTGCAAGGATTTGCAGATGTAGATGCATTAAAAAAGAAAGTGAAGTAATTCATGCCAAGTAGATTTGGGATTGCTGTGAATTTATGTGACAAGGTCGTTGGAGAAAGGAGCTATCTACAGATACTCTGAAAGGAATGGCTAAATTTTTGGAATAGTGTTGTTAGAAATTGAAGAGAAAGGCAGTTGTCTGGATTGGCATATAAAAGAATGTTGAGCAGCTGAGCCCCTAGCAGAGGTTGGAGATCGTTGATTTGTTCTGGTACAAAACTCAAAAGCAGTGGAGTTTTCTCTAGTAGTGTTCAGCAAAACATTTGTAGGGGAGTGGTTAATTCATTTAATGTTGGGGGATTATAGAAACTAGACAGATTCAAAGAAGAGAGAAATTGTTTTTGATTGGAATGGCCAAGGATGGCCTGAAAGGGGTATGAGATTTTTATCCAGACCTTGAAATATGGGTGGGAATCTGTGAAGAGGGAAGGGAATACCAAGCAAAAGAATGGCAAAAGAGACAAGAGTAGATATGGAAATAGACAAAAACATATTGGGAGTCTCAGTAAACCAATTTGGCTGACTGGGAGGGCTAATGTAAGGCAGTAATGGATGGTGATGTTGAAAGGGTACATCTGATAAAGGCTGGATAAAGTACAAATTCTTTAGACTTGTATTCTTAGCCGTATCTTGCAGGCAATGAGGATCTGTTGAAGGTTATTGTGCAGGGGAGTGATTTAAGGAGATTAATGTGGCGGCTGTTTGCTGTAAGGATGGGAGGGAGTCAAGGCAGGCAGAGAAACCAGTTGAATAGGCTGGCAAAGCGATCCAAGAGACAGGAAACAATAAGAAAGGAAAGAAGAGTTAGAGAAGCTTAGATAGAAAGTCACTTTCTTCTCTGTGCTCCCTTAGCTCTTTTCACATATCACCATTATAGAATTTTCACTTTCAATCGTGAATATTTGCATAAGTGCCAATCTCACTCCAATTGCACATTTCATTCATTCATCCATTCATTCAATCTACAAGTGCTTATTAAATATCTACTACTTTAGGTATTTGCATTGTACAAGTCACTCAAGATTCAGAGAAGAAATTGTATTCTCTGGGGAAAAGCAAATGAGTAAGGATATCAGATAGAGCTCAGCACAAGTAGAGGTGTGCACTGGTTCTAGGGTGTATAGAATAGGGACCTCTAATCTGTTATGGCAGAGAGGTGACACTTGAATCCAGCCAGGAAGAATCACAAGGAAGTAACCAGGGGAGCAGGTAGAGGAAGATGCAGGGGTGCAGTGGGAAAGGGCCTCTCTCCTCTGAGAGCTGCCTGGAAGGTGGTGGACCTGGGTCACGGAGCATATATGCAGGAGTGAAGGGAAATGAGGCTGGAGAAGTGGGCATGGCCTTTTGTGACATGCTAAAGAGTTAATGTTTTATTCCAAATGTGTTGGGGGACCCTTCTTTTAAATAGAAGAATGATACTTATTTATTTATTTGTTTGTTTATTTATATTTTTTTAAAAATTTTAAATCAGTGAAACTGAAAAGTTACACTCTCTGGCTCTGGAGTCAGATTGAGACCAGCATGTAATTCATGGTCAAGCCACTTGGGGGCTGTGTGACCTTTGGCAGTACTTAACCCCTCTAAGCCTCAGTTTATTCTGTAAAATAAATAAATAAGTAAATAATACTTTCCTCATAGGTAGTATTGACTTTTACTTTGTGAGAATTAAATGATGTTAAATTCTTAGCACAGTACCTAGCACACAGAATTCCTAAAAAAAAATACTAAAAAACTCTTAGCTACTCTCAGGAGTACTGGTATAACCTCAGTCATTGCTATCACAGAAACCACATGGGCACTGGACTGCAAGCTGAATCAGAGATGAGGCTAAGCTGGAGAAAGAGAGAACAGTCAGGAGGACTCTGGAATAATAGCGGGAAGAACATTCTTCTGTCTAGTGCCCAGCTGTCATTCAGCAGAAATAAACACACACACACACACACGCACATACACACCCCCCAAAAAAACCAAACAAACTGGTGGGATAAATGAAAAGGAAGACTGAGCAGAATTTAGTGATTGATTAGCTCAAAGGAACTAGGGAGAGAATAAAAGATGCTGCCAGGCTTCAGGCTTGGGTGACTGGAGAATTTTGGTACTTGAAAGAAGGAAACCCTTTCTTTTCCAACCCTTTGGCTCTCCTTTCTCAGGCCATTGCTCACCTGACATTTTCGGATGGTTGGCTGCCTTTTCAATTTTATTCACTTGTTCAGTGACTGTGCCTTGCACGCCTGTCTCTCTGTTTCTTTCCAGAAAGCCTTGTCATAACCATAGCAAGGGTATATTTGAATTTAGAGCCTTCAAATTCTGAAGTCTCAAACCCCACTTACAAACTGGTTTTAAACACTCTTCTCTGGTTGTGCCCAAATCTTATTTCATTTCCAGATCTTGTGGATGTCTCAGGAAAGACTTTAGCTTTTCTTCCTCTACTTAGGGACATTAAGGACTCCTTCACTTTACAATTAACCTTGTATTTGGAACAAAATATTATTTATGGTTTCTCAATATAGCATTATTTTCTCTTCTGTCTGAAATATAGGATTAAACATACATTCTATTTTGGATCTCATATCATAAATTAAAAAAAAAAAAAAGACTCTGCTTTTGGCTTGTCTATTCCTGCCAAATTTTGTTACTTCAACTCTGACTCTGAAGACAATTAGGGAAATCTGTCATCGGACATGAGGTCTTATTCTCATCATGTGAATTGTCCGGCATGGGTGCCTGATTTTAGCACAAGGGAATAACAGGTGGAGCTGAGGCCATAGTCCTCTGGTTTGCTTCCTTCCCCTTGTTCCTTTCTCTTAAGTTTGATTATTCTGATTACTGAAAATGCCTTGCAGTTTGACAACAACAACAAAAAAGGAGTTTTGAGACTGTCATGGGGCTAGGTTAGCCAGGTTCAAGACTCTGCTGACATTTAGAAGGATTGCTTTTTAAGAGAGAGAAATCTTGCGAATATTCTCGCAGTCCTGATTTGGTGATAATCAGAGTAGGCTAAACATTCGCTATATTAGAAACCATGCATGTGTTCCCAGACCTAGTTTTTCTCCCTAGGTCTGGTTTTTTAGAATGCTGGTGATAAACTAAGCCTGATTTATTATATGACCATTCTGTATGGGAAAACACTGTAACTTTGGGTCTCTTTGGTCAACCTTAAGAGATATAGCAGGGGGACGGATGTGGCTCGGGTGGATGGGCATCCATCTTCCTTATGGAGAGACCTGGGTTCAATCCCTGGGACCTCCCAGTAAAAAGAAAAAAAGGAAAAAATAGAATGCACGTGGGTGAGCCGCCAGGTCCCGCCAGCCACGCAGCAAGATGATGACGTAACAGGAGAGTGACACAAGGGAGAGCCAAGATGAGATGCACTGAAAAACCAGGAACTGAGGTGGTGCATGCGGCAGTAAGATGCCTCTCTCCCACATCAGAGGTTCTGAGATCGAATCCCAGTGAAGACAGGAGGAGAAGGATGAGAAGAGAGGGCAGGAAATGGACACAGAACGTTGCCCAGCGAATGGACACAGAAACAGCAAAAATGGGGGGTGGGGAGGGTAAAAATGGATAAAAGTAAATAAATAAATAAATACATAAATCCTTAAAAAAATGTATAGGGGAGGAAGATACAGACTATAGTTAGTTGTAATACTTTGACAATGCTCTTTCATGATTTGTTAACAGTTTCACAACAATGCAGGGTGTTTGTGTGTGTGGGGGGGTGATGTGTGGGAGCCCTGTATGATGTTATGCATGTTTGTTTTGTAAGTTCATGATGTTTACTGAACACTTATAGTTTATGTATGTTCATGTATGAATGATATACTTCAATAAATTGTTTGAAAAAAAAGAGAGAGAAACTTTTAAATAAATATCTTTTAAAAAACAAGTGACATACCATAAGCGATTTTGCAATGCTCTGTACTAGTGGAAATGGCAGGGCATTGATCTGTCTAAACTCCTTGCTCAGTTATTCTTGTGCTCCAGGGCAAACATTAGTGGGACAACTGCTCTGAGCTAGGGGAAGTAGAGCAAAACCCAGAGTCTGCTTCGGGCCAGCCATTCTGATAGCTTCATTAGCTCCTGAGCTCTGGCCAGCAGAGTTAGTAAGATTTGCCTAGACCAGAGGTCAAAGTTTAACAGAAAGAACCTCGTCAGCAGCACACACACAGCCCTTCTGCTGTCTCTCCCCACTGGTCCCCATGCCTGTGTGTGCTTCAGAAATAGTGTTGGAGAGATGGGAAATTAAAGTCTCTGTGGGAAAAAGCTGTGTTTCAGGTTCTCAGCATTTTAGGCAGCTGCTCTCTTACTTTTCCAGACTGACTATACTTTCAGGCTACGAAAGTCTAGTTATGGTGATGAAAAAAGGTAATTACTCCATGATTCCTTTCCCAATTGTCCTTTGTCTAGCAACTAATACCTAAACACTGTCATTTGCATTTTATTCCCTGTAAAGATGGCAAAAACAATCCTACTATCTTCGTGGGTGGGAAAAAAACACACAAAAAAACCACTTCCTGAATTTAAGTGTTGGGAACATAGTAAGACAAAAAGCTGCCTGGCCAGCCTGTTTCTCCAGGGTGAAATGAATATGGACTTTGGCTGTTGCTTTAACAGTTTGGCTCCCAGGTGTAGGCACTGGTCTCTCCTGGGTGTGGCAAAGGGGAGGGGTAAAGAGGACGGGAATGTCATTTAGATCCAAGACAGAAACAAACCAGGAAGTCAGGAGAAATTACTACAGTCTGTTAATAGCTCAGGATGTTAAAGGCAATCGCCTTCACCGGTTGGTTATTCATTAGCAAAAAGGAAAGTGCAGTGGGGGTCAGGACCAGTCAAACTACAGGGACAGACTCGGAGCAGGGAGAGAGCTCCTGGCAAAGGCAAGGCGTGGAGATTTTACCTGGAGTTAATACTCTTCTCTTGTTAACTTTTCCTTGGGACAAAAGGCAGGATGGCTCTTCTCTGTTTTCAGACATCTGTTTAAACATTGCCCACTTAATTTCGGTTTGTTTTTGTTGTGGGATTCCCAAGCAAACCAGAAGAAAAGGCAGCTTTTGCTCTGGGGCAGCAGCTCCCGCCACAGAAGGAAAGAGGTGAGTCTCTCAAGACAGGACGCTGCAGCTACATCTGCTAGACTGTTGTGAAAAAGGACTTTGCACATTCTCCAAAGCATGGTGAGCTGGTGCTGATTACAAAGTTGCTTGGTGGAGGACGAGAAAGTGGGTCTGCAGAGACTGCGGGGAGAGGGAGAAGCCCCTCCCCCCACCTCCCCCCCAGATAGGGCAC
Organism: Cabassous unicinctus; assembly: GCA_029593785.1. Classification (NCBI taxonomy): domain Eukaryota; kingdom Metazoa; phylum Chordata; class Mammalia; order Cingulata; family Chlamyphoridae; genus Cabassous; species Cabassous unicinctus. Next base: position 21,344 of record JAQZBX010036073.1, read on the forward strand.
AATGGGTAACATCTGTCTGAGGCTCTGGGGGTACTTGGAGCCCTGTCTCCCCTGCCTGTTCCAGGAAGCAGACAAGCCGGTGGTGATTGAGAATCCAGGGGCCCGTTGGTCTCCTGATGCTCCCCGGCCACAGAGGCAGGAGCCCGAGAGAAGCCACGGCCACTACTTTGTGGCTCTGTTTGATTACCAGGCTCGGACTGCAGAGGACCTGAGCTTCTGTGCGGGGGACAAGCTTCAAGTTCTGGACACGTCCCATGAGGGCTGGTGGTTTGCCAGGCACTTGGAGAAAAAAGGAGACAGCTCCAACCAGCAGCTCCAGGGTTATATTCCTTCTAACTATGTGGCTGAGGACAGGAGCCTACAGGCAGAGCCGTGAGTAGTACAAACCCACAGTTTCTCAATTCTCTAAAAGCCGGGTAATGAGTTTTTTCCTTACCCATCTATAACCCCCTGATTTCCAAAGAGCTGCCTAGGAAGTATGAGGAAGTACTGGCAAAAACCTACTAATTGAAACACACCTCCCCTGCTAGGTGATAGTGAACCTGGTAGGTAATTGTTGAAATGACTTCTATTACAGTATGTATTCCCAGGAGCCCTGAGTGCATTTTCATCAGCATAAACAAATGGTGCATCTAAAACTTTTCTTCAGCTGAAAAATAACTCACACCTTACTTTTAACAACAGAACTGCATTTCATTTGCAGGTGAATCACAGGACTTCCCTAAACCACAGTTTCAATTTTAAAGTCTGGCTTTTTCTTTTTTCTTTTCTTTTCTTTTCCTTTCCTTTTTTCTTTTTCTTTTTCTTTTCCTCCCCTCTCCCCTCCTTCCTTTCTTTCTTCCTCCCTCCCACCCTCCTTTCTTTCTTTTTTCTTTCTCTCTCTCTCTTTTTCTTCTTTCTTGTTCTTTCTTTCTTCTTTTTTTTCCCCACTTTTACAGCATTCCAGAGAAATACATCAAGTGTAGCCCTAACTCTAGCCCTAATCCCATTCATCCTGACAGGCACACACAGGGCTAACTAACATAGAAGATAACATTTAGCAGATACTAAATTTTACCAGTACTTTTTCCTAGTGAAATTACAATATAGGCATTTTCTTTGAATTCCCAGATCTTGAGTTGCACTACCCAAATTATACCTTTTGTTTGTCTTTGCTATAATACAAAACTACTGAAATTTAGTAAATTTTGACTTGAAAAATAATATTTCCCAAGTATTTGAATGAATCCTATGAATTACAGTGGAATGAAAGGGGAAATTTCTGTGTTCTTATTCACTTATTCATCATCCATCCATCCATCCATCAATCCATCCATCCATCCGTCCATCCATCCATCCACTCATCCATTCTTGCAAATGCCAGGCACAGTATTGCATGTGCTTGGGGATGGGGATGGGGAAGGAGGACTAAGCTAGTGGTGGTTGATTATAAAGCAGGTAAAGCACAGTCTTGACAATACGTACTTGTGGTCTGGCGGGTTTGGAACCAAGTAGAGACTAGGTTTCTGGCCCCTACCTTATTGTAGCCTGGTTCCTGTGAAACCCAAGATTGGGACTGTCACTCAGGAAAGGGGCTCATTTTGTAAACTTGTTCCTTTGTGGAGGAACCATGGGGATTCACTCATGTTCCTTTTCATGTGAGCTGCAACATCCCTTAGTAGCCCAGGGAGTAAAATGTTAAAGAAGAATCATGGGACATCATTGCTGCTTTCCAAACTCACAAATCCAAAGATGAAGGATGATTCGGTGATTTTTGAGATTCTTTCCAATGCCAAGTGCCTATATACTTGTTAAAGAGAATCTTAATTTATGCCTAAATAGAAATGAATTGAAATTTAGACTTTTGATGACTTACCAGTCATCAAAAGCTGATCAGCTCTCAAATGAGAAAATCACCTGTGTGGATATTTATTTTCTGTGATAATCTACAGGAAATATCCTTATTTATTCACTGAATGCTTACTTATGTGCATCTACGTGTGTTCACCATTAGAAGGTTTTCATGTAAGGTATAGCATTATGGATGCTTTATATTCAGTTTAACATATGCACACTATTATATAATAATAATATTTAGGGCTCTGAATTTTAAAACTGCTAGGTTTTTACTATAGTCAGTTCACTTAACTGCTTAGGGCTTCAGTTTCCTTATCTGTTAGGTCTCTTGAGTTGCCTAGACTTCTGGATTTCCTGGTTATATGGATATATGAGCTACATTCGTATTTGGCAGAATTATAAATGGTGATGAAAGAAAGTGGACTGAAACAATACAAGTGATCCAAAAGAGATAACATTAGGGAAGCCGGAGTGGCTCAGTCGATAGAGCCCCCATTTACCATATGGGAGGCCCCGGGTTCGCTTCCCGGGGCCTCCTTGTGAGGGCAGGCCGGCCTGCGCAGCCTAGTGGGCTGATGCAGCAAGCCCTCACAACAGGAAGCGGGTGTGGCTCAACCGATAGAGCCACCGTTTACCATGTGTGAGGCCCCGGATCCCGGGGCCTCCTTGTGAGGGCAGGCCGGCCCGCGCGGTGCGAGGGGCTGATGCAGCGGGACCTCACAGCAAGGGGAAGATAAGCAGACATGGAGAAGACACACAGCGAATGGACACAGTGAGCACAAGCAGCAAGGGGGGGATAAATAAATAAATAAATCTTAAAAAAAAAAAAAAAGATAACATTCTGGGTAAAAGGCTTGAGCACAGTATCTTTACTAACTTAGGCTGTCTTTGCTTAACAAGCACAAAACAAAGGCAACTAAAACATTGTGGTTTTTTATTGATTCTCAAGAGGTCATCTGTAGCCAAGAATATTTTCCCCTTCTACACATAACTCTAGACCTTTCCTTTTGGAATTGGTTCTCAGTAGTGTTCCCATATGTCACTACCAGCCAGCATTTCCATATTGGGCTTCCCTTGGGATGTTCACATCCAGTGGAAAAATTATGGTGCTCAGAAGATGCTGCTTCTGCTTCTCCTGGCCAGCATGGGCTACCTG